>JAXCGZ010022669.1:177500-228986 GCA_037179515.1 Halocaridina rubra | reverse complement strand
TCGAACTCTCCTGGAAAGTCCTATTAAAGTTTAAAAATCCTTCAGCTGTAGTATCGCAACGGGCGGCTGTGCCATGGGCCAATGTGAAGATAATTTTATATATGTTTCTCTCATTTTTTTTGACGTGGGGCTGATCGAGGCACTGGGAATCCCCTACCCCTTCGTATTATACCCCCATGAGGAGTCAGAGCGTACGAGAGGTTTCTAGTATGAAATCTACAATCAGAATCCTCATCAGCTTGGTTTGACCAACCGTTTTACAAAGGGGGAAGAAAACCTTTGTCAATAAAAATACATAATATAAAATGGAGTTAATTCCAGTTTATCAGATATTTCTTCATTATCGAACGTTTTTTTATTTATTTATTTATTTATTTATTTATTTATTTATTTATGCATTTGTTTTTTATTAACTTTTGTTTGTTTGTTTGTATGATACTCTTTTCCCATCATATCCATTTTTAATGTATACTCTATATATATATATATTATATATATATATATATATATATATATATATATATATATATATATATATATATATATATATATATATATATATCTAGGAAGATGCACTAACATGTATGTATACATATACACATATAATGAATAACCATGACCCTTTGATAAGTCAAATGAGGCAGACATTCGGCAGAAAACCATTGCGCCGTATCTTACCCCATCTTCAGCTCCTTGGGGATAAAAGATCTCCTCAATCCCTTCCTCCACCACCATCACACTATCTATCTATCTCCCAGGTCTTCCACAGAGAAAGTGGCCAAAGGTCTTCTACCGTGGAGCCCCACAGCTTAGATGGTTTTCACCTACCACTTCATCTCGCAAGAATGAATGAAATTTATGATAATACTTAGGTTCTTTTCTTCTATACTGAAGCTTTTCTTCATCACTGGAAATGTTCGAATGAGTTTTGAGCTACAATGGGAATTGGGTGTTTAAGAAGCGCTTCATTTTCCAGCTTTTTTTTTTTTTGCAGCTCTCTTGAATAAGGAAAACTCATATTTTGTGTAAGACTTACAAAGGAAAGCTTATTAAACAAAGCTGAGGAAGATCAACTGAATATTGTGCAACAGTTCTGTTCGAATGCTAAGAAGAGGTAAGAAGATGACAGTAAAGAGGAAAATGCATAAGAAAAAAAGAGGAGACGGAGAAAGATAAAAAAATTAAGGGAAGAATGAGAATGAAGAAGAAAACAGAAAGAAAAGAAACTAGAGGGAAGTGAAGAAGAAGAAGAAGGAGAGAACGAGGAAGTCGAGAAAAACTAGAGAAGGTGGAAGAGGAGAAGAAGAAAAAAACGAAGGAAGAGGAGAAGGAGGAGGAAGAAGAAAAGAGAGAATAGAAAAAGAAAGAGAAAAAAAAGGAAAGAGGGGAGAGGAGGAGAGGGTAGATTATGAAAAGGAGGACGACGAAAAGAAAAAAAAAAGAGATAGAAGGAAAAATTTGATGGTATTTCCAATACGAGTTTCGTCATTAGCCCTCATCTTAGTTCACTTCCGAGTCGCCTTTCTTCAAAAATTTTCTCGCGTTCTTGGAAATTCTCTCTCTCTCTCTCTCTCTCTCTCTCTCTCTCTCTCTCTCTCTCTCTCTCTCTCTCTCTCTCTCTCTCTCTCTCTCTCTCTCTCTCTCTCTCCGTATGTCATCACTGTTCATTAACCTCCTGCCCAACTATATATATCATGCAATTGGGTGCTGTAAGTATATACATCATCGTATTTCATCACTACATATTTTCTAATGCGAGTATATTTTATTTGTGATTTTGGATTTTCCATAACTCATATTATCATATCATTTATATGTTGTTGTTTTTTTATAAAATACATTCGAGTATTTTAATTAATTATCGACTTTTCTTTAATCCTCTTGATTGTAATAGTAATTATTTCTACCATGTTTATTACACACATTTCTGATTTAGTGTTTCATGCGGCAGACCATATCTGTATAGTTTTCTTTATAATTATTTTCAGATATGTATCTTATTTTCTTTTTATATTTTATAAACGTGTATTTAATTTTGATACGTACAATAATAATAATAATAATAATAATAATAGTAATAATAATAATAATAATAATAATAATAATAATAATAATAATAATAATAATAATAATAATAATGATAATAATAATAATAATAATGATGATAATAATAATAATAATAATATAATAATAATAATAATAATAATAATAATAATAATAATAATAATAATAATAATAATAATAATAATAATAATAATAATAATAATAATAATAACAATAAAAATAATAATGTTATAATTATTATTATTATCAATATTATTATTATTTTTGTTTTTTGTTTCTCTTATAATTATTATTATCATCATCTTGATACTGATAAAGCACCAGGGATAGATGGGTGTCATGTTGAATGCTTGTCAAAGGTGAGGAGGCTGTTGTAGAATGGATGGTTAGGTTGCTGAATGTATATTTCAGGAAAGGGAGGGGCCCAGTTGATTGGAGGAGTGCATGTATAGTCCCACTTTACAAAGGGAAAGGAAATAAATATGAGTGTAGAAGCTTTAGATCAATTAGTTTATTGAGTGTAGTTGGTAAGGTATATGGAAGAGTGTTAATTTAGAAAAGTAGGAAAGGTACTTAGAATTTGATTTGGGAAGAACAGTGTGCGTTAGGAGAGGAAGAGGATGTATGGATCAGGTGTTTGTGGTAAGACAGGTGTTTGAGAAGTTGGAAATGGTATGAGTCATTGGTTTGAGGTCAATGTAGGGTTACGTCAAGGTTGTATAATGTCGCTATGGTTGTTTAATGTGTGCATGAATGGAGTGGTAAGGGAAGTAAATGGAAGAGTATTAGACAGAGGCTTGAAACTAGTGGGTGAGGTTGGAGGGTTGTGGAAATTGAATCAGTTGTTATTTGCAGATGATACTATACTGGTGGATGATACTGAGAATGAATTGAATTATTTGGAGACTGAGTTTGTTAGTGTGTTTGAAAGAAGGAAGTTGCGGGTGAATATATATAAAAGTAAAGTCATTTGATGCACGAGGAGTGGTTATGTTGGCAGATTGTATGTAGGAGTGAATGGGGAGTTGCTTGAAGAAGTTGAGAGTTTTAAGTATTTGGGGTCGTATGTATCAAGGAGTGGACGAGTGGATGTAGAGGTAAATCACAGAGTGAAGGAAGCAAGTAAATGTCTAGAGTAATGAGAAATAAATGTTTGGGAATGAATACTAAGAGAAGGATATATGAAGGTGTGATTGTTCCGACAGCATTGTATGGAGCAGTGATTTGGAATGCAAGAGAGGATGAAAGTCACAAGTTTAATGTATTGGAGATGAGGTGTTTGAGAAGTATGATTGATGTATCTAGAATAGAGAGAGTAAGAAATGAGGATGTCAGGCAGAGAACGTGTGTTGGAATGAAGTGGTCGGATAGGTTAGATCAGAGAGTGTTTAGTTGATTTAGACACATGGAAAGGATGAGTGATGAACGAAATGTGAAGAGAGTTTGGAGTTCAGAAGCGATTTGAGTTAGGTCAAGAGGGAGACATAGAATGAGATGGATGGCTGGTGGGAAAAGAGCTCTGAATGCACGTGGAATGTCAGTGGAACAGGGAAGGATACGTGCAAGAGATAGGAATGAGTGGAGGAAAGCTGTGTATAGATGACACTGGCCAAAGGATATCTTGCACCTGCTGGCTCAGTGAACTGTGATGGACGGGTGTGAGGAGAATTGCTATATGATGAAGTGGTGGGGGTAAACCAGCTTCGGCTGTCGGGTTTCGTTGTAGAATATCCTTGTCCACCTACCTTGTGGGTGACCTAAGCAGGCTGGAAGGGGGGAGATGTGGCAACCTATTATCCTGAAGGAGCTGAGAGGAGTGGTTGAGGTATGTGTGGAACGTGGTGAATGCGCATTTCTTGGCTAGGCCACCCCCTCACAAGGAGGAATGGGGCATGTGTATATATGCATGTATGTATGTATATATGATTATTATTATTGTTATTATTATTATTGTTATTAGTAGTAGTAGTATAGGAAACAAAAACCCACGGTAGATTTTTTATTTTTTGTTATTATTATTATTATTATTATTATTATTATTATTATTATTATTATTATTATTATTATTATTATTATTATTATTATTATTATTATAATATAATTATTGTACTTTTCAGGT
Source organism: Halocaridina rubra (assembly GCA_037179515.1). Lineage (NCBI taxonomy): Eukaryota > Metazoa > Arthropoda > Malacostraca > Decapoda > Atyidae > Halocaridina > Halocaridina rubra. Next base: position 224,803 of record JAXCGZ010022669.1, on the reverse strand, counting down.
ATATTAGTAGTAACTTCATCTTGCCCTCAGTAATTTTATTTAATGTGTTTAACCCTTTCGATATTTATCTTTTTTTAGTATTTTTTTTTTATCGAGATCTTTCTTATTTTTATTCTCTTCCTATTATTTTATTTCTTCCAGTTCCTCCCCTTCCCACCCCGGTAGTCTTATTTCCGTCTTCATTTCCAACCAGAAATTTAAAATCTTTCAACAGCAAATGCCAAATATCCTTCTTCTTCTTCTTCTTCTTCTTCTTCTTCTTCTTCTTCTTCTTCTTCTTCTTCTTCTTCTTCTTCTTCTTCTTCTTCTTCTTCTTCTTCTTCTCTACATACGAAGTCTGTTTACAATTATTTTCTTTATAAATTTATTGTACTCTCTCTCTCTCTCTCTCTCTCTCTCTCTCTCTCCTCTCTCTCTCTCTCTCTCTCTCTCTCTCTCTCTCTCTCTCTCTCTCTCTCTCTCTCTCTCTCTCTCTCTCTTATATATATATATATATATATATATATATATATATATATATATATATATATATATATATATATATATTTATCTATCTACATCTCTGTCTGTCTGTCTATCCATCAACAATCAACCTCCATCTAATTAATCGCTTTCTTCAATATTGCATAATGTATATGGCTATTTATTTTACATTTTACTTTTTGACTACTATAATTCATCTCTCTCTCTCTCTCTCTCTCTCTCTCTCTCTCTCTCTCTCTCTCTCTATATCTATATATATATATATATATATATATATATATATATATATATATATCTAATCTATCTATCTATCTATCTATCTATCTATCTATCTATCTATCTATCTCTCCAATATGCAGATCAATTTTATCTAGTATAGTTCCATTATTTTGTTATTTCATGTTGGTTACTTTAATCTCTCTCTCTCTCTCTCTCTCTCTCTCTCTCTCTCTCTCTCTCTCTCTCTCTCTCTCTCTCTCTCTCTCTCTCTCTCTCAAGCCTCCGTCCATCCATTAAACTCCCCCTAACAAGCAGATTATAAGGCTAATGAGACTATGTTAAAGAGCCTTCCCCTCGCAAACAATCCTCGTCAGAGTTTCAATTGTGGCGTTTATTGTTTGCTACCACGGCTAGTTAACCATTGTTTACTCCTGTTTGCGCTTGTTAAGGCCTGGCAGGTGATTGTCGGATGCATAGAATATATTACATTATTATTGTATCAAAAGAGTTGCATTATTATTATTATTATTACTATTATTATTATTGTTATTATTATTATTATTATTATTATTATTATTATTATTATTATTATTATTTTATGTAATTTTTAGTCTTTACTATTATATTTGGTTAGCAGTAGTAGCAATAATAATGTTTATAATAATAATGTTAATAATATTAATAATATTAATAATAGTAATAAGAATAAGAATAATAAGAATAATTATAAAAATGATAATAATAATAATAATAATAATAATAATAATAATAATAATAATAATAATAATAATAATAATAATAATATTATTATTATTATTATTATTATTATTATTATTATTATTATTATTATTATTATTATTATTATTATTATTATTATTATTATTATTATTATTATAGTTATTACTACTACTACTACTGCTACTACTACTACTACTACTACTACTACTACTACTACTACTACTTAATGTTGTTATAATTATAATTATTAATAAAAATTCGTACATTTTTCAGTAACACTGAGTTTTTTTTAGGTGTCTCTTCGTCATACGATTTCTTATAAGAATGAATAATTTGTTAAGCTGTTTTCCGAAATTTTCTCTTCCATTTCAACATGAAGCACTTCTCGGTATTATTTTCTTCCTTATTCCACTCCTCCGTTTATAATCCCTTTTTTTATTTATTTCATGTTTTTTGTTTTAACTGCTGTAATCTGTTCCACGCAAAAAGATGCTGAGCAATAGGCGTATTTTAAGACCAAAAAGCACCAAATAAATATATATAAAAATTAAGTAAGCTAGTCAAGAACTGTAGAGAGGAAAACAGATCTGTAAATTGTTCGTGGTTACCCTTCTCAGTGTTTATGATTTATTTCTCTGTCGAGTTGAGTGTAGTGGTGGGACCTTTGACACTAACCCAGACTTCGAGTCCTTCCTGACATCTGCAAGAAGATTCCTATTTACATTAGTTCTACCTACATAAGCTTATAAGATACGATGATAAAAACACGAGAGTATTTCATCAGCAAAATCAAACGTGCAAATTATTTATAAACAACTAAGCAATTAAACAGTATTAATAACGAACAAAGTGTATAATAAAAGGAAAAAAGGGTAAATATTTCCATGAAATTTCTCTTCTGGAAAAACACGCAACAATGTTTTTCCCCGAATGCTCCCAGAACGTATTTCTCACAATGTCAAATTTCCTTGCTGCAAAAACGCCTTTCCGAAAATTAGGTTCGTTTTGAGAAAACCTCCTCCTCCTCCTCCTCCTCCTCCTCCTCCCCCATACCCCTCTCCTTTTTTCAATAACTGCCATCTTTACCCCCCCCCCTCTCCCATAAAACATCCCTCTCCTGTTGCCCTCCAATCTCCCTTCCTCCACCTTTCTTAGCCAAAACCAATCCATTAGAAGTGAAAGTGGGGGGGGGGGGAAGGAACGTTAAAAAATGTAACGACACGAATTTTATATAAAGCGCTCACCCCGTCATGATTTTTTCTTCGCTTCGTATTATTATTATTATTATTATTATTATTATTATTATTATTATTATTATTATTATTATTATTATTATTATTATTATGATAATAATAATAATAATAATAATAATAATAATAATAATAATAATAATAATAATAATAGTATATCCTGCAAGCAGTTCATCTGGAATAATTAATCCTAAAATGATGAGGAAGGAATATTTGCAGTTATTAGCAAAAGAAAAAAAATGGTGGTAGGGAGGGATGGGGTAAAGGGGGGGGGGTGATGAGTGGAGTTGAAGCCTAATCTCTGTCGGAGACATTTTCTCAGTTGGGGGTCAATTTTCCCTCTCATCGGCTGCATACGCATAAAGCCTGCTAAAGCAGTGTGTGGAAGAAATCTCACCCCCCCCCCCAAAAAAAAAAAAACTAATTTTGCAATTTTCGTTTTATTCATTAACATTAGGTTGTAATCATTTTTGTAAAACTTAACATTTTCTTCATGATTGTAACACCAGTACGGGCAAAAAATAAAAAATAAATCTTCCCTCATCGGGCATGGGCACGAAGGAAACATAAAGACACAGAGCTAGGGAGCGTTGTGACTTGTCAGATGTGAAGGAATAATAAGAGATGTGTGACGAATATCCAAGAATGTTCGGTGTTTATGTAGGCATATAAAACCAACCGTAACTGAAGCACGATAGCTTATGTGTTGCTTATATATTAATTATTTAGTTACTATTAAAATATTATAATTCTTAGTTTTTATTAACCTTTAAGTGACAGTTTATGAGTGACTATTTTATTTTGAATATTTGATTTATTATTTTTTTTCAAACGCAGCATAACAGTTTATAATTGTTGATTTTACTCTCACTCTTGATTAATTGTCATTACTTTAGTTTACTGTAATTAACTCTCTTCTCTAAAATAATTATGATATTGACGATATCGCTTTTCTCTTCTACCTTGTTAGTTGATGCAGTATGTTACAGTAAGTGTAAGTAGTTTATATGAATATTCACATAATAATAATAATAATAATAATAATAATAATAATAATAATAATAATAATAATAATAATAATAATAATAATAATAATAATAATAATAATAATAAACTCTATTTATTACATGGCCTCATTCCCCCTTGCAAGGGGGATGACTGAACCAAAGAACATTCATTCACCACGATCCGACACATACCTCAGTTACTCCTCTTAGCTCCTTTGGGATAAAGGGTTGCCATATTTCCCCTCTCAACCATCCTGTTTGGGTCACTCACAAGCTGGCGGGTAAGGATATTCCGATGTGAGGCCAGAAAGCCGTAGCTGGTTTACCCATCGCTTCATTACATGGCAACGCCCCAACACATGTCCATTACAGTTCACTGTGCTAGCATTTGCAAGAAATCCCTTTGGTCCACATCACCAATACACAGTCTTCCTCCTCTATCTCTTATATCTTGCACGTTCTCTTCCCTGCTCCACTGACATTCTACGTGCAGCCATTGGCCTTTTCACGTCATCCATCCATCGCATTCTAGGTCTTCTGTTTGGCTTTCCTCCAACCACTTTTGCACTCAACACTCTCTTTGCTACCCGTTCATCACCTATTTTTTCCATGTGTCTAAAGTATACTCTAAAATCTAACCTATCCGACAGCTTTCTTTCAACACCCATTTCCTACCTGACTTCCTCATTTCTCACTCTGTCTATTCTAGATACACCAGTCAAACCTCTCAAACACCTCATCTGCATTACATTTATTTATTCTTTTTCATTCTTTCTTGCATTTCAAGTCTCTGCTCCGATTTGCAGAGGGTATCTGAGTGGGGCACCCGAAATATAGTTAAATTTAATGCCTCCCAGACACAGTTTCTGGGTATCTCTGATAGCCCTATTGTCTTCGAAACTAACGAAATTTGCCCTCTTACTTCTATTAACATATTGGGAATCCATAAAGCCTTTAACTTGTCTTGGAGGAATCACATAATCTAAATTTCTAAGTCTGCATCCAAAAATATTGGGGGTTCTATTTCGTTTTCGTCATTACTTTAACCCTTTACAGTTACTTAAGATCTATAAATGTCTTATCCGTCCCTGCTTAGAATACTGCTTGCACATCCAGGGTGCTTCTTCTTATAATAATCTCCTTGATAGGGTTGAATCTAAGGCAGTCAGACTCATTAATGACCCTTCTCTTACTTCTAATCTGGATTCTCCTTCTCTCCGCTTGTAAGGTATCTTCCCTTTATATTTTATATCGCAAATACTTCCATCGCTGCTCTGATCAGTTGGCGAGTTGCACTCCTCTCCCACTGCCGAGGCCATGTAACAGCTTGCCAAGCGGCCTCGTCTCACAGGTACTGTTTGAAGATTTGTAGCTCGTGGATTGGTTGGTGTAGCGGCTGCTTTTTCCCGTCTACCTCCAGACTGGAATTCTCTTCATCCTTCTGCCTTTCTTAATTCTTATAACCAATCTTCCTTCAAAAAGCAGATTTATCGTCATCTCAGGGCCTAATCCTGCCATATCTCTAGGTCCTCAGTACTTTGTCTATTCTTTCAGTCTGTCCTTTTCCATTTTGTATCATTGCCTCATCTCTGCTTTGTCTTTAACCTTTTTCTTTTCCTTCGTCTTAATGTTTTCTTCATGCCCGGGTCTTTAAAGATGAGGGCAGTTTTTTGCCTGTCCCGGTGTCACATTCATAAAACAAATTCTTGGGTACAATCACACCTTCATATATCCCTCTCTTTGCATTCAATCTTAAATACCTACTTCGCATCACGCTTTTCAACCCTCCCCCTAGACATTTCTTGCTTCCTTCACTCTATACCTTACCTCTGCATCCACTCATTCATTCAATGCCATGTCTGACCCCAGATATTTAAAACTCAACTTCTTGAAGCAACTCCCCATTCATTCTTACATTCAATCTCTCAACACTGGCACTCATAATGAAGACAGACATGACAAGAAACTAATTCAATATCACATCTATCTACAAGAATTCTCCCAATGATCTTGCCAACCTAGGACATGATCAATTGGAGTTGATGATAAGCGCCCACATCTACAAAATAATAATAATAATAATAATAATAATAATAATAATAATAATAATAATAATAATAATATATTAATAATAATAATAATAATAATAATAATAATAATAATAATAATACTTAAAAATTTTCATCACGACACTAAATGGCGCTGAAACCATACAGGTGACTATAACTGAAAAAACAGGAGACACCTCTGGAATTCAACAAACTGCTCAGCCTGAACCCATTTGTCAGCAGTATACTGGAAAGAAAACATCCAAGAGGATGACAATGCCAGTCCTTCATTTACGTATCCCTTATAGCTGGGTTTTAAGAAAGAATAATAATAATAATAATAATAATAATAATAATAATAATAATAATAATAATAATAATAATAATAATAATAATAATAATAATAATAATAATAATAATAATAATAATAATAATAAAATTACGTTTATTTTATTTACCTAAAGTTTAGAATTCTAGTTTTGGCAATATTATTGTAACTGCACAAGTTTTCTTGTATCTGTAATTACCTAACTGTAATTTTCTACTTGTTCTTACGGAAATGAGCCATATCCTCATAACTCCCCATATCGTGGTCGGTTCAATTTTTCTACACAGTGATACTTATCATATTTGTCCTTAAAAGTATGAAGGCAGTTAGCATTAACTACTTCTTCGCTTATCGAATAATAAGTTACAGGAATATTTCTGAGAATTTCCTTGTCCCTGTGTATGAAGGCTACCCTTACATTTGCTTTAAAAAAAATGTAGCCCTTACTATGTCATTTTTATGCATTTCCAGAGACAAAATTGCCAATATTTCTTATCTCTAGATCTCTCTCATTCTCTGTCTTTTGAATCTCTACACCTGCTGATGAGAACTCAAACTTGGGCCTTCTTGCACTTGTACCCAATCTCATCACCTTACATACTGAAGTACTGAATTTCTTGAGGCACTATTCTGACCACTCATTCAGACTATTTAGGTCTTCCTGGAGTTCTCCACTATTGTTCTTGTCATTTACTTTCTTCACAATCTTTTCATCATCTGCAAGCATATTCAAGAACGAATTTACAGACTCTGGTAGTTCATTTACATATAGAAGGAACGAAAGTGGCCCTAAATCTGACCCCTGTGGAACCCCACTCCTAAACTTTCCCCAGTCAGACACTGAGTGTCTTACTCTAACCCTCTGTTCCCTTCCTTCTAAGTAAGTTTATATCCATCTATTCTTGCCATTACTTGCAACTTTTTACATAGTCTCTAATGTGGGACCGTATCAACTGCCTTCTGAAAATCTAAGAATACACTGTCTGCCTAGCCCTCTCTTTCTTGTAATATCTGGCTTACCTCATCATAAAATTCTAATAAGTTTTTTACTGTAGATCTTCCTTCTCTGAAACCATGTTGGTTCTCTGAAAAAAGTCGAAGGATTCCAAGTGAAGAGAGATCCATATTTTTAGTAGTTTCTCCATAACTTTGCAAACTATGCTGGTCAAGGAAACAGGTTTATTGTTTAGAGCTGTGTCTCTCCTTCCTTTTTTGAAGATAGGTACCTCGTATGCTTGTTTCCAGCATCTTGTAATCTCCCCAGATTCCATCAAATTTTCAAATATGATGTATAACACCACCAATATTAGCTTGGCGAACTTTTTAAGTACATAAGTTGATATGTCAACAGGATCTGTAGCTTTTAGGACATCTAATTCCCTCAGTGCTTTGTATATTTCTGCAGCTGAAAAAGACGATGCTCTCTAATAATGGCCCATGATCTCTTATCTGCAATCTGAGGGGGTGGAGTATTTTCTGCTGTATATACTGACTCAAACTCCTTGTTCAATTCTTCACTGATCTCTTCATCTGTCTCTGAGATGCTTGCATCAGGCCTCTACTCTAAAACTTGTTTTGGACATTCAATTTTCATCTGACAAAGCTGTGGAGTAGTTCCTGGTAATATTCCCCTCATAATACATCTCTGAGTATCTTCTTATACTTAAGTAATCATTTCGTGCTCATTTGTAAGTCTGCCAGGCATTTAAACCTTTTATCCTCCTTTACCTAATCCAGCATTTGTCTCTCCACTCCTTAGCTCTCCTACACTCATTACTGAACAATTTCTCAGGCATTAATAAGTCCTATGTTGGTAGATGGTATGCAACAGGTAACTATCTTCTCATATTTCTCACAAAAGAATTTGTACATCTCTTGTACCGTGTACAGATTTGTTGCTACATAAGGTCCTCCAGACAATAACTACAAAAAGAAAATTGTGTTGTTATCTCCTTTCAGATAGTTCCTCATCTTGTCCTTCTCAGTGCCCCTACTCTCAGGCAGAATATCTTTGATGATATACTCCATCAACAACACACAGTGGTTACTTTTTCCAAATGGTGGCTCGTATACTCAAGTCTGCCAATATCCAACACATTATCTGTGAATACTAGATCGAGCAGTGATGGCTCATCCCCACCCCTGGCCCTCGTTAGCTCTAATATATGTTGGTGTAGGAACTTTCCTTGTACAAAATCTAGGATTTTTTCCCCAAAAGATTCATCCCCACTGTGTGGATCAAGATGCGTACTATCTACCTCTCTATGATTAAGAGCTCCCATAATTAAATACCTATGCAATCTCTCCTGTGCGCTGTTAACAACCGAGTTTATATATTCAGTAGTACCGATATGACTTTCCTCATAAACCTCTAGCCTCTTTTTATTTCTTGGTGGGTTATATATAACAGCTATTATTATGCTCTCTGAACCAGTATTTATGTGAGCAACAAGATATTACTTGAACTCACTTTCTATAACAAATTAGTTTTTCAACCTAAAACTTTTCACTTTTAAGCTATGTCATCCCTCCACCAGCCCTCTCAGATCTTTCAATGCTCATTATTTTGAAGCCCTTAGGGAATATGTGACTCTGTATATGTATTCACTTAACGTAGGCTCAGTAACCACTACTATATACGCTATACTGTCGTGAATCCTATCCTTGAAATCTACTGCCTTAAAAGCTACCTCATCAGCATTTGTGTACAGCAATCTTAATGAGGCTGCATACCCTGATATCCTAGCATTATCTTCGGTGTGAGTGTGCATGAGCACAATCTCCTCTAATAACTTTGCCAGATGCCTTGGACTGTGCTGACAGGTGATGACAGAGTGGGCAAAATGAATTTTTAGTGACAAACTGGTAAGGCGCAGAGGCTTGGAATATAATCTCATACCTAATCTTTAGCGGTCCAAAGTGTGTATATGCAGATTCATTGCAGTATAAGTGTATATGGACAGTAAGCAGAGAGTAACCTATAGTACATGTTGCTGTAATGTCTAATTCCCTTATGTAATGTTTTGCAAGGTGCTACAAACTAGTCATAGAATATTTTCTGGCTTTCAGGTAAAGACTATTGAATGTACTAAATCTGAATCACATTGAATTGCAGAAATTCTTGAGGATTGCATAACAAGCTCTCCAAGAGAGCGTGAAGGCATTCTAGCCATGGAAACTAGTCATCCCGATCATGTGATATCTTTTGGAAAGAAAACAGGATGTTATATAAGCAGAGGCGTTGCTGCTCTTCTGGGTATTTTCTTCATTAGTGCCATAGTAGCCACTGGTTTCTTAGTATACTACTATGCCCATCTTATTAAAGACAACCAGCAGGAACCTCTTATTTTAGGGCAGCCATTGGTAGGTGTAACAAAAGGTTTAGGGTGTCAGTGCCCTCTCAGTTTTTAGGTATGGAGATTGATAATATCTTAAATTTGCCTGAATAATATAGCAACACAGTAGCCTATAGAACTTTATTTTCCCAAATTTTATATAAATTTTAATAGCTTATATACTCTACCTGCATATATCGCTAGTGACTTACAGGCGATGTAGATTCATTATCCAGATTTACTCTTGTCTCTTAGAGCACAACGCTGAAGCCTCCTCTGCCAATAACAAGAGAAACAACAACTTCAACCTCAGAAAGAACTTCAGCATATGCAACTACAACTACCACAGCAACCACTACTACTTCCACTGAAGCTGCTACAACTGCCACATCAGAGCCAATAACGGAAGTTGTTCTCAAAGAAAAATTAGATGTGAGGTTACCACGAGCTCTGAAACCACTTCATTATCTAGTCAGGCTACAGCCATATATCAATGGCAATTTTAGCATCATTGGATATGTTGAGGTTGAGATGGAAGTTCTGGAGCCAACATACAATATCACACTTCATATTTCAGACATAGTCACTCATAATGACACTGTTACGGTGAGCTCAGTGCAGATTGTTTTTGTTTTTTTATCATTGTTTTTCACAATAAATTAAGTGAAGGAATAACTTTGGACTACATATTTAACATTAACTCATGAAGCGAATCTCTTACAGGTTAAACCCTCAGGTCCTCTCGAGAGGCCTCACTTGCAGATCCAGCAGCATGAGTATGATCATGAAAGAGAGTTTTACATCGCCCATTTTGAAGAGCCTTTGGAACGAGGCAAGAAATATATTCTTTCCATGCACTACATGGGCTACCTCAACGACAGACTGGAGGGTTTCTATCGATCTACTTACAAACATTATGATGGCACAGACAAGTATGTAAATATGTGACTTGTTCCATATGTAATGTCTGACACCTTAATTTGAGCTTTAAACAAACTTCATTGCATTGAGCACCATCTGTAATTTATGATTAGTTGTACAAATATATATTCTCAAAAAATATGTTAATACCCTCTTGAAAATTTATTTTCTCTCGCAAGGATAGCAATGCAAGTACATACGAAACAGAATTCACAGTATAAGCCAGTTAAGTAATAATATACATTAAGCCAATAACTAATGTATATTTAGCCCTAGGTGACTATCATATTCTTTTATATTCAGGTATTGAAAATTGCATCAATATTCGTGTGATTTATTAATATTCCTTTAAACTTAATGGCATACTGTGCTGATGTTAGCAAGGCAATCCATAAAAGCAAGAATAGAAACAGTGCACTAAGACTTTATCATACCCTACTCATCCTTACTTATTCCAAAACTATGGGTAAAGAGTTTGAGGGTATTTTCCCCTCCCCTCAATCCGATTGATAATAATAATAATAATAATAATAATAATAATAATAATAATAATAATAATAATAATAATAATAATAATAATAATAATAATAATAATAATAATAATAAAAATAATAATAATAATAATAATAATAATAATAATAATAATAATAATAATAATAAATACTACTACTCAGTAAGTACACCTCACAAAAATCTCCCTATATTAAAGGTAGTCAGCCAGTCCTTTATATAAAGACATTTTTCTGAGAAAAATTAGGAAAACAGAATGGACTTTTAGCATTTTTTTCTTCCACATATGGACAACCGTTCCATTTTAATATGGCTTTACATTTGACAGATTACTAGCTGCTACCCAGTTCCAGGCTACGGATGCCCGAAAAGCTTTTCCTTGCTTTGACGAACCTGGACTAAAAGCAACATTTGAAGTGTATTTGGCCAGGGAGAAAAATATGTCATCCATTTCTAACATGCCCATCATTGAAACAATTCCTGTGTAAGAAAAACAAACATTCTTTCTTATTCATACTAGTCTTAGTATTTTTAGAAGAACTGAGTTTTCCATAATGCATAATCTCATAATGTTATAAACTATTTTTTTTAATCTCTGCATTATAGTTTAGTTTCCGTTTCAGTAAATGTAGCTATTGTTATTAGAAATAAATTAAGTGTCAATGTAAGTTCCATTCATGATACTCATCTCTGCAGCCAAGGGCAAGACAACTGGGTGTGGGACCACTATGATACCAGCGTGCCCATGTCCACATACTTGGTGGCATTTGTTGTTTCAGACTTTGAGAACATGAGTGCTACTACTTCCAACAATAATACGTTATTCAGGGGTAAGTAATTTGATTGTCTGTAATATATTCATGCATTAAGGTATTTTATTAACATGATATTAACTACAGTATTAGCAATTTTTTGCTATTCACAAACGAGGAGTTAAGAAATCATCAGTATCCCACCACAACAGCAGCACTTCAAATTAGTCCTTGCAGTGTCATTCCACATTCTGTAGTTGAGTAGCTTAAACGTCTGAATTGAGTGTAAAGGAATTATTTCTTTTCTTTTTGTTCTTATCTATTGAATTGACACCAGAGCAAATATTATTTCCGTGTCTTATAAGTCTGCTGTTATTCACCAGCAATATGTATGAAAGAAATCTATGAACAAAGATTGTGACATGCAGGCAATATGACCTCAAATGTTTGAAATTCAGTACATGGATCCAGGGTATTAGTAACTATAAATTGAATGCCTCAGAAATGAGTGTCAGAGTAGGATGATGATATCTAAGTGTGTTCCAAAATCCGATTAAGTATTCATAATCTTTATAAATTACTGTCAGAAAACTTTTATATTGTACTGTTTTCTGTTATAGTTTGGGCTCGTAAATCAGCCATTCAGCAAGCCGAATACTCTCGACAAGTAGGACCAGCTATTCTTACCCACTTTGAGGATTACTTTAGCATGCCTTACCCACTGCCTAAGCAAGATATGATCGCCATACCTGATTTCTCAGCAGGAGCCATGGAGAACTGGGGACTCATTACCTACAGGTAAAAGTCAGCACGAATGCAAAGGCCCCTTCAGACCACTATTCATTCATATTTTGTGTATCATAGATATTATCAAGGATAGAATATTGCAAGAGTGCTCATACTATATGTGCTTTTCAACTTATAAATAAAGTATAATCCACTCACTTGAGAATGGTATAGGAACCAGATACCTATTGCAATAAATCATATGTGTACTGTATTTGTGAAGTTAGTTCTTATGGGTGCATAGATAATAGCAAAAAATGCTTTATAATACTAGGCTATGGAGGCTGAGTGCCAGGTCGGGTTAAATAAGAACGAAAATATACTTAGGTTTGCTATTCCTTCCACAGGGAAACGGCTATGCTGTATGATCCCAAAGTGTCTGCAGCCTACAATAAACAATATGTTGTGTCTGTTATTGCCCATGAATTAGCTCACCAGTGGTTTGGAAACATTGTTACACCCAAGTGGTGGACAGATCTGTGGCTTAATGAAGGCTTTGCTTCTTATGTTGAATATATTGGCACTGACCATGTAAGTATACTACTACGATATGTACTTGCATTACTCACAGAATCCAGCAAAAGCAAGTAAACTTGTACACGGCTGGTTCTAATTACTGTAGTTTTTTTGTTTTTTAAATAAATCTTAAGCAGTTTGAGTACGTTTTCCAATGTTACAACGATATTGGTAATTTGATATTTCTTGAACAATATTTCTCCAGGTTGAACCTTCATGGAAAGTTATGGAACAGCTCGTCATCAAAGAAGTTCAGTCGGTATTTGGTCTTGATAGTTTGGAATCTTCTCATCCTATCAGCATACCCGTTAATCATCCGGATGAAATTAGTCAAATCTTTGACAGGATTTCTTATGGAAAAGGTAATGAAAAGCTCAGTAATGCTCACCAGCTAATTTTACATTACATGTTTTCTTAAGTCATAATGTCATAAGATTCAGAAATTTCCATGAGAAGCAATATCATTCTCGATTAATGGAGGAAAAAGTTTTTAAAGAATCATGATATATTAGAAATATTCTCAACATGTATTTCTCATTTCTCTAAATACAGGTGCTTCTATTATTCGAATGATGAATCACTTCTTGACAGAGCGTAGTTTCAGAAAAGGATTGACAAACTACCTTGATGCTTTGTGAGTCATATTTACATACCATATATCTAATTTATAATATACTGTAGTAATTTTAAAGAAATTATAATTAAATATGTACATTATCATAATAAATAAATATTAAACCAATAAAGCAGTTATGTACAATAAGGAATACGCTGTTACAGTGTGATGAGTGACTTTAACTTACTCCTTATATGTGCAACTTAATCAACAATCTGCATATACTTTGTACTGCCCTTGCAATAAGTTTCATCTCTGAAGTCAAGGTCTGATATAAGAAGTGCTCCATGTCATATTTCTGATTATTATTATTATTATTATTATTATTATTATTATTATTATTATTATTATAATTATTATTATTATTATTATTATTATTATTATTATTATTATTATTATTATTATTATTATTATTATTATTATTATTACTATTATTATTACTTCCTACAGCAAATATGACAATGCTGAACAAGATGATCTGTGGCATTACCTAACACTTGCTGCACATGCTGATGGCACCTTACCACGGGATATGACTGTGAAAGCCGTCATGGATACTTGGACTCTACAGATGGGTTATCCAGTCATTAATATCATTAGGAGTGAAGATGGTACATCTGCCTCAGTTTCTCAGGTATAGAAGTAGGAGAAGTGGTATGACTTTTAGACGCAAGTAATACATTGTGACGCAAATTACTATTTTATATTGGTTCTCAAAAATCGTTACTACTGAAATGAAGAATAGCCTATAGTGATCTGACTAAAACTGCTAAGTTGTATATAAATATACAGTGGTTTGCTTAGAATTCATCCAGAAATTGTACCCTTGTGCATAAGATTATTACTGCAATGTAAGAATAGTTCAAAGTTAATTTTCTTTTTCAGGAACGTTTCTTGATTGTTAAGAGCGAAAACTCTACTGATGATCATGACTACAAATGGTGGGTACCATTAAATTATGCCTCTGCCAAAGACCCTGACTTCAATCAAACTCAGGCTATGATCTGGATGAAGAACTCTGAAGCAGAGATAGCTATCTCATCTTTACCTTCAAGTAATGAATGGGTTATCTTCAATATTCAGGAGACAGGATACTACAGAGTTAATTATGACAGCAAAAACTGGCATCTCCTCATTCAGCAACTCAAAACGGATCATGAGGTTATCCATACCATCAACAGAGCTCAGATAATTGATGATGCCATGGATTTAGCCAAGGCTGGTGAGCTCAGTTCGCCTAATCTTGCTTGCTAACTGCTAAGTTTTAATGTTGTTTACACTTGATAAAATATATTATGTTGTTGACACTGAGAAGCGAAAGTGTTAGAAGATAAATGAAGTCTTGTAAATATTCTTTCAAAATATGTTACTTCCAGGCCAGCTGAGTTATGACACGGCCCTTAGTGTATATGGTTACCTCGGCAGAGAGACTGAATATGTACCTTGGGCAGCAGCAATTAACAATCTAGGCTACTTGGAGAGCATGTTTTCACGTGCAGGAGGCTATGGAGCTCTGAAAGTAAGAATGAGCATTTTTCTGCAGCATTTCTTTTAGTTTTTGTTTTATTTGCCATAAGCAAATATAATATTTATGATGTATTATTTTGTATTAATTTAATGTTGCATTCAGCTTGGTAGCCTCAACTGAATAAAAGAGAAGGAAGCATGGCTCCATCATACCCTGCACCTCGTAACCATTTCTATAAGCTGTATTGTGGCTAGAAAAGAATTCAAGAAGGAAGGGATTGCTAGCCTCTTGTCTCCCTATTCCTTCTAGTCAGCTTTTACAACCCGCTGGGAGTACAGATACAGTCTTTCAAACCTACTACCAGCATATTTATTATCACTACTACCATCCTTAGATTGGGTACAAAAATGTTGTACTGCTTGTTATGGAATTAATAGCAGTAAAAGAGAAAAGTCCCTTCCTCATTAAAGTTAATTTCTTGCTGTAAAATAGAAAAAAAACTAGATTGGATGGGATAATCATTTGATGTTGGTTATAATTAGTACTATTTTTACCTCTGGTTATGGAGGCAAAAGAATGTCTTTCCTCATTCTCTGCATAACAACCAACTTTAAGGCTAAAGGGAGTTGAAGACTGACTATCCTTACCTCCCGAAACTTTAGTCTTGCCACAAAACAACTGATAGAAGCAGTGAAGATGGGTCAGATAAGATAAAGCCCTGGTGCTTGTGGTAACTCTGCCAATTATTACTAAAATTTGCACCTAATTGAAAGAAAACTTATGTTTTATGGTCACTGATTGAGAGGGACAAAAAATTCCTTCCTTATACTTCAATGTCATAGGGTTTTGCCTCTGGTATTCGAGGAATGAAATCCCTCCTCATATTAATAGTGAACTAAAAATGGTAGGAGATCACGAGGTTTGCAATTCCTCTGTCTCATTTTTTACTAAAAAAAAAAAAATTACTGGATTCACTGGTGTGTTTTGGTAATACGAATTCCCATGTTGGAGGAAGTGCTTGAAGATGATATTGCACGGACTTGGGAATAAAGTATTCCTTTTACATATTTCCTCTGTGCCATTGGCAAAAGGTTAGAGCTTGCATTTTGTCTTGATACAATATAAATGACAAAAGATAAGGACACGTAGGGTGTATTGAAGCACTTCTACATCAGTAATTTTATTGACCTAGTAGGCATTATGCAAAGGGGGATATCGCATCATGTCTAAAATTTTATTTTAGTTGTTATTATCATTATTTCAAGAGAAACCCCTTTATCCTTATTCCTCTGTACAACAATGTTGGTTTTGAAGACAGTCATGTAAATTTATGAAAAAATTATTATTATTATTACAGAGGTACCTCTTAGATATCCTGGTTCCTCTGTACAACAGTGTCGGGTTTCAAGATAGTCCCAATGATCCTCTCTTGGAGCAGTACAAGCGTCAAAAAGCTTTAACTTGGGCATGTATTTTGGAACATAAGGACTGCTTGGTCAGTGTGGTTGACCTCTACCATAAGTGGATGCAGAATCCTTCAAATGATAGGTAAAATAAAAGGGTCTTCATATTAACTTAAAATTTTTAATTTCATGATAATATGAAAAGGACATTTTTCACTCATTATATATACTGTATATATAAATCTAAGTAATACAAACATCTTTTCTGGTCAGATTTTTGTACTTCCATTTTTTATATAAAATTTATATATTATTAGATCCTGGTCATGCTTTGTATTTTTCGTAAGCAATCAATAGAATAGACTGTAAAAGAAATATTTTTTAGAGTTTTGTTTGATAATTTACTCTTTTATTATTCCAATATCCCTTAGCATTATATCTCCCAACATGAAGTCTACTGTTTATTGCCGTGCCATTGCTGAAGGAGGAGAGGAAGAATGGAACTTTGCTTGGAGTCAGTACCTGAAATCTAACGTTGGTGCTGAGAAGGTTAAACTTCTTTCAGCTCTGGGATGCACAAAGCAGATATGGATTCTTTCCAGGTACCTATAAGTATATTATGAAACACCAGATACCAGCAATTGTCAGCCAGATATGTGAATCCATAGTCATTCAATAGGTACATGAACTCTCAGCATATGGATATAAATACAGACGCCTCTACTTACGAAGGAGTTAAGCTCCAAAAGTATTAATGCATTACTGATTTGCAATGTATTATTACATTATTATTGCTGTATTAAAAGTCATTAATACTGTATACTTTGTTTTCTGTAGTAGTTAAGTGTCTTTAGCCTAAGTACTCTACAGTACTGCATATGTATATACTGCACAGTACTTTTTTTTAACCTAAACACAACTTACGAACAATTCTATTTACAAACACACTTCTGGAACCGAACTCGTTCAAAAAATGGGGAGTATATATATATATATATATATATATATATATATATATATATATATATATATATATATATATATATATATATATATATATATATATATATATATATATATATATATATATATATATATATATATATATATATATATATATATATATATATATATAATTTTATTCTATTGTACTAGCCAATTATTTTTGTAATGCAATGGAATCACAATAGAAATAAAAAAAAAACATACAAATAATCCTTAGAGTAATATACAGCTGTTAATGCTTACTGAAGAGGCAAATGATGAACAGAAACACGAATCTATTGGCTGTGCAGTCTAATCCTATGTGACAAATGTCACAGCATTGCTAACCAATAACAACATTCAAGGTTATTTGTTTGCCACTCTGCTTCACAGGCAGAATAAGTCTGATTAGGTACACATATTAAATAACAGTCACCTTAAGTTGGGGTTATTTATGTAGCGTTTTTCAAAGTTTTGTCTATTGCCCAAAATCTATCATCTGATAAGGACTAAGGAAGGATCAGGCCTATTCATGAGTTTTGTTCAGAACACAGCAAATCACACAGGGACTCAGAATTGAACACAACAAAATAGGGATGGGTTCACAGACATTGGGTTTCAGTGTGCAGCGTTTGCCAGGGGTTCTGTAAACCACTACCAATTTGAAGATGCCATTGGTAAACTCTGACTTTTGATCAGACATTTTCAGCGTTTCACGTATTGTGTTTTTTATTTTAATTCATACTCCGTGAAATAGTAAAAACTGTAACTCCGAATGCTGTCATTTTATTTCTACATATAGCAAAAGCTGCATATTATAAGAGATTAAATTACTAATCAGATTATGCTATTATACTACGCTTCTTCAGACAAATATATGTCATCAATTCCTCATGTTTAGCTCATAAATTTTGTTCAAACAAAATATTGTTTAAACAGTATACAGCACTCTGCGAAGTTTAAGCTTTATATAAGATTAACCATTTTATGCCATACTTTGCAGTCTGGTTTTGATCAGTATATATTACTTCAATGGAAATAGCATAGTCCTTTCTTCCATGTCTTTGTCTCATATGTTTTTCCCATTTATTATTATCATTTTTGGTAGCTGTTCTTTTAACAATTTTGCCCTGCTTGTACAATATCACTTCAGGGGCTACTATTTCTATCATGCAAACTTTGTATTTCAGAGACACAATTGAGTAATTACAGGTTCATTCATCTGATGTTATTTATTTTGCCAGATACCTGGAGATGGCTTTTGCACCTGATAGTGGTATTAGAAAGCAAGATGCCATCCGCGTATTTGGAGCTGTTGCAGGAAATATTGTTGGAGGTCCACTGGCATGGGAATTTTTAAGAGACAAGTGGAACATGATCTACGAATTGTAAGTACTCGACCATTTACAGAACTTCGAAAATAGCCATTAAGGATTGCATAGCTCATTCGAGTGGAGAATGATTGTTACACATAAGACGGTACTTAATCATTCCTTTATCAAGCTTCATATTCTTTTATGTCATCTTGCAAACCATTACTCCTATATTTCTTTCAATGAGTAGAAGTGAGAGAAAAATTCTAATATAATTTTATATTATCATATAATAAATTATGTAATAACTGATAAATCATGCGGCTAAATTAAGAGAGTTATCTTTTGCAATATTTAATGTTTCCTCAGCTACGGAAAAGCCAAACCTCATCTGATAAAATATGCAACGGGAGGCTTCAACACTGCTCAGTTACTGAAGGAGGTAAGAAAAAGTAGTGTGATAAGCACTACCTCACTCTCATTATAAACACTTTCTAAGCATTTCAGTAAACATCCTAAACTCCATGCCAATCCACATCATTTGGATTTAGGGAACTTTCTTCCACTTAATATAATATGTCATTGAAAAAATAAGTAGGAGTTTCTAGGTCTGCATAATGCTGAGACTGCAATCAAGATTCAAAAAATTAGAATGATTATTTAGGGAAATGCAGCGTATAATACATTTCCCTTAGATTAATCTTTCCCAGTTAGGCCAAGGTACATTACCTTCTTATTTTTGTGTGAAATACTGTATATGCAAGGAGAGTAAATAGGCATGACTGATATATATACTCCGTCAGGTGGAGCTGTTCAAGGAAGAACATGCAAGTGACCTTGGCACAGCGACTAGATCTGTTGAACAAGTCATAGAAACAACCAAGATCAACATTGCCTGGATGAACTCCAACTACGACGTCATTGTGAAGTGGCTGGACCAGAATGGCTATTCTACCAAGCTTGATAGTGCTTAGAGGAATGCTGAACATTCAGGATTTGAAGAGATAATATATATATTTTTTATTATGTGACCACAGGAAGTGAAAGTGAATACATTTTAGTACTTAAGTATCGGTGAGGAATACACTAAAAATGTGTTGGCAGTGATAAACATTTACGCAAGGTTGTTTTCATAAACTTGAAGCTGTGCCACAACTCTTCATTCTGAGTGTATTAAATTGTTCATTGGACATATAACATGAAAGTCCAGTTTTTAATACAGATCCTTTAATATTACAAAACTGTATTTGGACATTTAAATGTATCTTGGGGTCTGTTGTCAACAATCTCGCAGAGTGAGATATACAAAAAGACCTAAAGACTTATGACTACCACTTCCTACTTACACAAAATTCCATAAAAAGTTTTCGTAGTACAATTTCGATGAAGACAGCTTAAGATATGGGGTTGTCCTTGGGTCAGTGTTCGAGCCAAAAAGTGTGTACATGCTCCAACAGGTTTTCAGAAAATTACCAAAAAAATTTGAAGTAAAGAAAGTCATTATTAAAAATCATTAGAAGGAAATCATATCACTTATGTATTCATACTGAGCTGTATATCTTCATATCTCATTGTACATAGAGTAAACAATACATATGAATATATTTATCAAATACATTATCATACGTGTTTACTGATGGAGCACTGGCTGTTTATTTATGAATATGTATGCTTCCATAGGAAAAGTATAAGTATTGGGCTGGTACATCAATATAATATAATAGAATAGAGAGCGAAGATTTGCAAAATTGCGGGTATTAATAAATCATCATATTATCTTTGATGTAATGCTGAAAAGCAAGGACTGAGGATCAATGGGTTGACTGTCTTATTTTCTCATTCATTTTATTCTCGCCCGAAAACAGCTGCAAGAGGGGTGAGTTTTTTTTTCAAGATTGGATATAGCATCAAGTTTAACAGACAAATTCCCATTGCCAGTTAAACCCGTAAAATAATTGCCAACGTGAGTTTATTTCTGGAACTATTGGTTCCGTTTTTTTTTTCTTCTTCTTCTTCCTTTTTTTTTTTTTTTTTTTGAGAGCAACTTGATTCCGGATTAAATGCCCCTCCACCAAAGAGAGAGAGAGAGAGATTTTTGAGGGGATACAGACAGAGGAAAAAAATACAATATGAATCTGAACAAGTTGTGCTTCTTCCAGACATGATGTATGGGGGGATTTAATGAGTCCAACAAACCTTGAGTCTTTTTAATCTTATCTGGAAACTACAAAAGGCTCTTTTATTTTTCCTTTCACTCTTCAACGATTTTTTTTAAATTTATAATTTAATTAAAACGTGATATTATCAAGAGCAGAATTTGTGAACTGAAAATTATTTTTGGTGAGATAAAAGATCTTATTTTTTGTATAGTTACATAAACTCTTTAAATACAGTTTTATGTAACAGTAATGATACATTTAAGTGAGCTTCATATATATTAGGAATATGTCATACAAAATGTCATGCAAATATATTTTAATATTTCACTCTGAATACTGTTACAAACCAGATTGCGTTGTTATATACCTTAAATTTTTTAGACCAACAGTCATCAAGTTCCTGTTTCATAGAGCTTTTCCAGTTTACAAGAGATTTTATATTTATTTCTCTTTTACTGCTCATATTCAAATATTGTAGACAATTTGCTGATCATAGTCAATTGTTCTTTGGACTATTAATCCTGTTTATCTTTTACGATCTGTACTTAAATATTGTAAATATTTTGATGGTTGAACATATGGTCTTTTAATGTGCTGCTTTTTGTATGTTTTTTACTTTGTTTTACACAAAAATGTTTATATATATATATATATATATATATATATATATATATATATATATATATATATATATATATATATATATATATATATATATATATATATATATATATATATAGATCCTTTACGTTTCTTAAAATGTAATGGTATGGTCTGTTTTTCTCCTTTTAATGTGAATATTTAGATTCAGTGATTAGATATACTTTCAATACTATGTATTTATATTATTTATTGTCTCACAGTGAACGCAAATTTTATATTCAATTATGAAATCCGTTTTGATCAAACAATATAATGCTAAAAGTCTTTTCATTATTTATTGTCTTATAGAGCAAATTAATTTCAAAATCAGTGAATAAATCCAGTTGAATATGATGAATTCCCTCAGTGTATTTTTATGTAAGTGAATTTTTTATAGTGACTAAGTTCACTTTCTCTGAAAACCCTTTATATATTTATATTTAATGTCTTGATATGCAAGTTCCTTTTTTGTAATTAAAATATTCTTGTTAATTATATTTTCATTGGGAAAATACTTTATAATGTGCATTAGCTAAAGTCTAAATACGATGGATAATTATAACGCGCAGCATTATAGTGCTAAAGTGAGATCTGTTATTCGACTAAAATTTAGAGAGTATGTTCAGTGCTCATTACCAAATGTGATAAATTATTACTGTTGTTAAATATAACAGCACAAAAAATATTATTCTTTTTCTTGTGAAAATCTCATTGTAATTTTACTTGAATTTCCCCAAGGAAATAAAAGTATCCATATATACCCTATTTTGAGCCTTCACTGAATAACCTCTATTTCAACCATTTACTTAGCTGAAAGTAAAGAAGAATGTGAGGAGACAAGGCATGAAAATTTTGACTCCTTTGATATGGATCCTGATGTATATAAGCTGTCCTTATTAAGCATATTGATTTGTACTTCAACTTTTTTTTAATAGGGTCAGTCTTGCTTAAGCATCATGCTGCAAAATTATTTGGCAGCATTAAAACTGCAAAAAGTAAACATAACCACTGAAAGCACAGCTTATGAAAAAATATATCCATTTTTATTTTTGTTTGATATGTGACATCATTACAAGATAAAGTAGAAGGTTTAAAATAGAATGACTTAAGGATAGAATACATGAAGATCCCTTAAAAATATAAGGCTTTTTAGCTTATTAGCAAACGAGTTTATGTTTAACCTCAATGACGCCATATTTATTCTATCATAATTACTCCATCGGAGTTATGTTCATACCCATGTGGAACCGAGTTCAAATACTCGAACAGTTGTTAATGCCAAACTTTGTAAGACGTTCTCGATATGAAAGAAAAAAAAACTGCAGAAGTGCCTATTATCTGCACTCTCCACACACTCAGCAAACTAAGTGATTACACCATATATTGTGTTCAGTCAATGATGATACGATGTTTTCTGAGAATGAGTCTTGAATGACACATAAACATACATAAAATAGTCTTACTCTAATCCATAAAAGTAATCAAAATAGATAGTAAATGTCATGTGTCCATGCCTGGACCCCCACTCACGATGAATACATTCTGGTTTTACATCACGGATTCCCTTTTCCATTTAGGGTTAGGATGGTGCCTCCTTGCAAAGGACTTCGGTTTTGGCAGTGTGACATTATCCTAAGTAAATGCTCTTATTAACCTCGGACCTTGGCAGATCTCGAACCGGCAACTTGACAAATCAAAGTAATACACACTACCAATCCGGCCACCTTGTAACTATTATGATTAAAACAGGGAAATCTATTACCGAGAGGATGTCATAATCGAATGCTTACATATTTTCTATGTAACAGCCAATCTGGAATATAATTACTTGGAGACAATAACTCTGAGGTCTAACAAAACTACAGCGCGTCATGTGCTAGGCCAGTTGTTTTTCAGCCTTTTTGTGCCCATGGCCAACATTCGGCCTCCCTAACTACTCGTGGCCCACTGCCCTTCAGAATTGTGAAGTGATGATCATAAAATCATTATATAGCATATTCAAAACACTTTTTGTTAGTTCTACTTCTCATTTATGAAATGAAGCACTGGCCTGCACATGCCGTAAATAAATCATGTGGATTGTAATCAAAACTCAAATTACACTTTTATATTTATGAAATTAAGTTTAGATGATGTCCGTGGCCCCCCTGAGAACGGCCCATGGCCCACAAGTTGAAAACCACTGTCCTAGGCAAAACATCTCAATAAATAATGCTTTCAAAATAAACTCAGAAAGAATACATATGAATTCAGTACTGTAAGATAAGAAAACCATGATTGCTGTGAAAATGCGTGATGCCTAATATAAGAAATTATTTTTAGCAAGGAATATGAGAAGCATTGCACTGACTGATAAACATGACAGTAACCATAAGGCATTCATCAGACTAATTGAACATATTCCCATAAATCCGAGTTTTATTGGTTAAATTGTCACTTTAATGGCTGGGATTTGAGTAAAAATTTTAAAGATTGGCTATAGACGACTAAGTCAGTTGTGATCTTCAATTTCCTTCATTATTACCACTGTCCATCACGGATACTGTGCCATTATATATTCTTACTATTCGTTATTAGCCTTATGGTCTAATGACACTGCCTTGATAATAGTAAGCGAAATATGACAATTTCCTCCAATAAAAGTATGTATATCATACCAAGTTTGAAGAAAATTAAGGTGATGGTATTATGCCCATATTGAAATATCAAACTACAGAGACTTCATAAGCAAACTTATTTTCTAAGTGTGTTTCACAAACCTTGAAGAGGCAAGCGTAAATGGCCTTCTCACATAAATTGGTAGAAGCGCTTCCGAAAAATAAGGTGTCATCAGACCTTAGCTAGGATGCTGCAATGCGCATCAGAGTTATGATATACTGCAAATGTGAAAAAAATACTTATCTTTCAAGTATTACAGGCCAGTGACAATCCATAATGAAGGAAAATGTTTGAAAAATATCAACTAGAAATATTTTTCTGCAAACAACCTAACTCCTGCCTCTGCTAAATTACACAAGCTTCTCATGTATTAAAAAAATAAAAATAAAAATGAAAAAATAAGTCAGGTTCCGCTTAGAAAAAGTGCTAAAAAGAATCTTGAAGAAGTTAATAAAGTTATCAAGAACAATTTCGATGTGGCCAGTGTAGTGACATCACCGATATCGCATTGCTTATTTCTAGTGACAATATATAAAGAAAAAACAGTTGAAAAATTGGCATTCTATTTCGTAACAATATGTTAGGTCGTTTTGCTGTGCCTCTAGAACTGAATTATGTATCAAGTAACATAAACAGCTAATCCAAGAAGATATAGAGGCTAGTTCCAGTTTGGCCATATGAAAAATCTTGTGCGTGGAGAAGTATATAATTACGTAACTCTTGATTTTATTTTCTTTCCTATGCCATCAAGTATATCCTAGAACAGTGATTCTTAACCAGGGTATTCGCATCCCTAGGGGTGCGAGGCCGGTTCCTAAGGGGTGCGAAGATGCCTATGAATAATTAAAGCAAAATATATTTTTATATACGTGTTATATTTTTCCTGAAAAAAAAATATGCTTCAGCAGTGTTCTGAGATAGAGATAAACCTAAAGTTCTAAACCTAATTTCCTAATGAAGTGGCAAAGTTGCAACAGAATCGAGTACAGGGTACACGTATGTAATTTGAAAGGCTAAATTCTGAACATGACATGCGAGTAGCACTCGGTACAAAGACACCAAGAATTGATGCCATCATAGAAAGAAAAATAAAAACAGCAGCAACGAAGTCATTAGGTTTGTTGTGCAGTGCAGGTAAAATAATGTAATTTCATTCTTATTGATATTTACTCTGGATTTTTGTCATGAAAAAAAAATGTGAGCCATATGAATGAAGATTAAATAAAAATAAAACGTGGTTTTGTTCTTAATACACATCATATCAACTTTATATTTTCAGCTGACTTGAAAGGGGTGCATATACTGAAAAGGGTTAAGAACCACTGTCCTAGAATGACAATTATCTCTGATTGTTAGAATGTTAGTGACTCTTCCATTAATTATCTTCTCGACTCTTGTAAAGATGAGCAACCCCAGAACCCATGTAGTTAATAAAAGCTCCTTAAATTGTTAGTTTAGCTTAGATTAGGATAGTTTGGTTAGGTTAGGTGACTTGCTTTGTCAATATGAATTACCCAAGAGCACCCTAAGGTTACACTTCTATACAAGATTCACTCGAGAATGGAGATCAGCACTGGTAAAAGAGAGAGAAAATGCATCGGTTAATTCATACATAAAGGTAAAATGCCCCATTGAGTTGGATACACAATTCTTCAGTCTGAATCTCTATCCTTATTGATAAGCATTGGGAACTTTCAATAGCCAAATGCAAGCGACCATGATGATTTTTGGCCTAACATTCGGTGCATTACTTAGTTCGTAAATATATCCTATTAATAATACTTAATGGCAAACAGAATGATCATGGACATTCGTATTAACCTTAGTTTCTTAAAAATGATCTTATCATCCTGTTTTAATTGGCGTATTTAGTTCAACTCGTATTTTGATAGTAAATATCACTTAGTTCTCAATTCATGTGAACGTCTAAGAATATAGGAAACCTGAAAAAACAATTGACTCTCATGACTATTATCAGTGCAATCTTATCATCAGATATATATATATATATATATATATATATATATATATATATATATATATATATATATATATATATATATATATATATATATATATATATATATATATATATATATATCATTTACAGAAGAGCAAGAAATTATTATTTATTACTTAAGTTTCAACTGAATTTGATATATTTTCTTTAATGCATAAAGGCGATACTGCTTTTCTATAACAGCTTCTTAACATACTCCAATATCTCATTTATTACCTTTTCACGGCAAAGATTCTGCTCTGATTACAAACTGTCGTTGTAAGATGCAAATTAACAATGTTATCGTTCGTCACTTGGGTGATGAAAATTTAAAGAGTTGATTCAAGTGTAAATGATATAGATGATGTTATGACTATATTTTCGGATGCATAGCAATATCCACATCGGTCCCTCTCTAATGAACAACATGGCAATCAGCATGACAACCAGGTTTTCAAAGATATCGGTCTGTCTTATTCGCAATTCCCAAGATGGCTTGAAAAGAAGGATCTAATTCAATTATCTCTGCGTTTGCTCCAGTTGTACTGGAGTAGGAAGTTTTGCACGGTAATGCATGGAGTTAGGTTATCATTGGGTCGATTTCTCTTCAACTTTGGTCGTCTCTAAGAGGATGGAAGCGTTGGGCACATTGGTTACTTAAACATTTCTAAACATTTCCTTGTCCATATGCCTGAAACCCACCCTTACGTTTGCTAAGAAAGCATATGCTGCCATTACTATGCCATTTACATGCTTTTCTGGAGGCAAATCTGCCAGAATGTTTATTCCTAGATCTCTCCCATTCTTTGTCTCTTGAAGTTTTGCTCCTCCCATTGAGTCGTCAAAGTGTGAGATTACCTAATTGTGATTACCTAATTGTGTTTACGGGAAAGAGCCCAAAGTTCGTATCTTTCCGTCTCCTGATCGGTTCCATTTTATACTTAGTGATACTTATCATACCTGTCCTTAAAACTATTAATTGAGATAGCATTAACTACCTCCTCGCTTAGCGAGGTTTACCTAATTGTTTACCTAATTGTGTTTACGGTAAAGAGCCCAAAGCTCGTATCTTCCCGTCTCCTGATCGCTTCCATTTTATACTTAGTGATACTTATCATAAATGTCCTTAAAACTATGGATTGAGATAGCATTAACTACCTCCTCGCTTGGCCAATTCCAATTATCAACTACTCTTACACTGAAAAAGTATTTCCTTACATCCTGCAAAGAAGTTTTCTTACGAAGCTTCAAACTATGACCTCTAGTTCTAGAGCCATCCATATCAAAATATCCATCCCTATCCACTCTATCATTACCATGAAGGAATTTAAAGACTGTCACCATACCCCCCCTCAATCTTCTAGCTTTGAGTGATTGTAAGTATAATTCCCTCAGCCTCTCATCATGACTGAGATTGCGTATTTCTGGCACCAGTTTCGTTGCATGTCTTTGAACTTTTTCAAGCTTAGCTATGTGCTTTTTCAAGTGCGGATTCCAAAAGGGGGCTGCATATTCGAGTTTTGGCCTCACATAGGTTACATAAATATTTCTAAACATTTCCTTGCCCATGTGCCTGAAGGCTACCCTTACATTTGATAAGAAAGCATATGTTGCCCTTACTCTGCCATTTATATGTATTTCTGAAGACAAATCTGCCAGTATGTTTACTACTAGATCTCTCTCATTTTCTCTCTCTTGAAGTTATACTCCAGCCACCGAGTAGTCGAGCTTGGGCCTTCTTGCACTTGTACCCATTCTCATTACCTTACATTTTGAAATATAAAATTTCATTAGCCACTTTTCTGACCACTCATGCAGACTATTTAGATCCTCCTGAAGTTCTCTACCATTGTTCTCGTTTTTTACTTTCTTCACAATCTTTGCATCATCTGCAAACATATTCATGAATGAATTTACAGACTCTGGTAGGTCATTTACATATACAAGGAACAAAAGTGGCCCTAAAACTGAACCCCGTGGAACTCCACTACTAACTCTTCTCCATTCAGACACTGAGTGTCTTACTCTAACCCTCTGTTCCCTTCCTTCTAAGTAAGTTTTTATCCATTCCAAGACATTTCCACCTATTCTAGCCATTGCTTGCAGCTTCCTAATAAGTCTTCCATGTGGAACAGTGTCAAACGCTTTCTGGAAATCTAGGAATATGCAATCTGCCCAGCCCTCTCTTTCCTGTAAGATTCGGCTTACCTCATCATAAAATTCTAATAAGTTTGTTACTGTTGATCTACCTTCTCTGAAGCCATGTTGCCTCACTGACAAAAAGTTGAAGGATTCCAAGTGAAGAGAGATATGTTTCCTTAGTAGTTTCTCCATAACTTTGCAAAATATGCTGGTCAAGGAAATTGGTCTATAGTTTAGAGCCGTATCCCTCCTTCCCTTTTTGAAGATAGGTATCACATTTGCTTGTTTCCAGCATCTTGGAATCTCCCCTGACTCCAGTGACTTTTTAAATATGATACTTAGTGCCAATGATATTGAGTTTGCGCATTTTCTAAGTACATGAGGGGATATGTCATTAGGACCTGTAGCTTTATGAACATCTAAATCCATCAGCGCTTTGCATACCTCTGTGGCTGTAAGGTTGATGTTCTCTAATACCGGCCCTTGAGCTTCTATCTCTGCAATCTGAGGGGGTGGGGTATTTTCTACT
Source organism: Halocaridina rubra (assembly GCA_037179515.1). NCBI lineage: Eukaryota > Metazoa > Arthropoda > Malacostraca > Decapoda > Atyidae > Halocaridina > Halocaridina rubra. The sequence continues at coordinate 195,997 of JAXCGZ010022669.1, read as the reverse complement.
GTAAATACTGACTGAAACCCCTTGTTCAATTCTTTGCAGATCTCTTCATCCGTCTCAGTGATGCTTCAATCCCCTCTCTTTAGCCTTAAAACCTATTCTTTTACCTTAATTTTTCCTCTGATAAAGCTGTGGAAAAGCTTGGGATTTTCTTTAGCCTTCCTGATGATGTCCCTCTCATAGTCTCTCTCTGCCTCTCTCCTTTTACTTAGGTAGTCATTTCTTGCTCTTTTGTAGGTTTGCCAGGCATTTATGTTTTTTCTCCTCCTATACCTTTTCCAGCATTTGTCTCTCCACTCCTTAGCTCTTTTACACTCATCATCGAACCATTTCTCTCTGGCATGAATTACACCTACTTTGGTGACAGGTATACAGCAATCTACTATCTTACCATATTTCTCACATCTGACAAGTCATTACACTCTCCATCTCTGTTTCTCTTTACTTTATGTATTCTTCGTGTCCAGGCCCGATGAAGGCTGTTTTATTTTATAATTTTTTTGGCCCGTCCTGGTGTCAATCATAAAAAAAAAAAAAATGAGAATATTAAATGTCCGTTTAGTGTTCAAATATGAAAATACTTTATGCACTATATTGATTAAAAATAGTCCTGTTTCCACTTCTAATGTTATTCATAAGATACCAAATCATTAGATTTTCGTGTCAATCAACATTAAATATAGCATTCGAAATAGTCAGTCTTCCAGTGCTTTGCTTAAGCATTATGCTGATAGCAATTACCATACTGACTGGAAGAATTCCTCTATCTCAGTAAGAAGTAATGATATTATTACTAGCAACATCTTGGAATCTGCAATGATTAACTTAACCGAGCACCGAAATATTAACTTAGGCCAAGGTTTATTTGTAACTGATCCCATATTATCAAGTATGCTTTATTCAAGTTTGACAAATGCAATTTCGGAAATAACATAAGTTCTTCATTCCTTTTTAGCCATAACTTATATTCTTATTTAAATTTTTTTCATTAAGTACTTTCTTTCTTTTAATATTACTATTATATCACATTTATTTTTTGTCATTTCAAAACTAATATTATTGTTAGTATTAATAATATTATCGTCTTGTTTTTTCTGATTTGTCTTGATTACTGTTTATATCATTATTTTTTTCCTTATTGTTGTATTGTTATGCATTTTATTTATTTTTTGGTTAGCATTACTCAACTAGCTATTATTATTACTAGTGTTATTATTATTCTTATTTAATATTACTATTATTATTATTATTATTATTATTATTATTATTATTATTATTATTATTATTAGTAGTAGTAGTAGTAGTAGTAGTAGTAGTAGTAGTAGTAGTAGTAGTAGTAGTAGAATTTAGCATGTCCTTTCCATTGTAAACATTATTCTCAGCAAAAGTAATGTGACCCCATTCCTCTGACCATTGCCGTACCTTACTTACTTGGTATTTGCACCCCAGTAAACTAATATAACATTCGTCGGCACTGCTTCTATACTCAACTTCCGATAATGGTTTACTAATTCCCCTTTTTTCTCTTGGTTTCTGTGTGTGTGTGTGTGTGTGTGTGTGTGTGTGTGTGTGTGTGTGTGTGTGTGTGATATATATATATATATATATATATATATATATATATATATATATATATATATATAAATATATATATGTATATATATATATATATATATATATATATATATATATATATATATATATATATATATATATATATATATATATATATATATACATATATATATATATATATATATATATATATATATATATATATATATATATATATAAATATATATGTATATATATATATATATATATATATATATATATATATATATATATATATATATATATATATATATATATATACTATATATATATATATATATATATATATATATATATATATATATATATATATATATATATATATATGTGTGTGTGTGTGTATGTGTGTGTGTGCATGTGTGTGTGTGTGTGTGTGTGTGTGTGTGTGTGTAGTCACCGTGGCTCAAGAGGTAGCGTCCGTGACTCTGAGGAGTCAGGTCGAGGATTTGTGCCCCGTCACGGTCTGAGGTTAGCAGGGGCATGCACTCAGGGTAACGATTACATCTGCCAAAACAAGTCCTTCGCAGGAAGGCAACCGTCGTAGCCCTTGGTAGAAAAGGGAGTCCTTGACGTAAAACCGGCATATATATATATATATATATATATATATATATATATATATATATATATATATATATATATATATATATATATATATATATACATATATCATTTCCTTTTAAAATATATATAATTGCAGCAAACTATCTTTACTTAAGAGATGTCTAATTATACCTACTGTTTTGTTTATTAATTTTGGCCACAAGAAAATACAAAATTTGACTTGTATTTCAAAATTATAAAAATTCTGAGTTTTGTTCAATGTGCACAGTAATGATAATATAATCTACAATAATACTGATAGCGATAAAGATGGAAACTTAAAAGCCCTGAGGATGACTGAAGAGATTCTTGTTTCTTACGTCAATAATAATAATAATAATAATAATAATAATAATAATAATAATAATAATAATAATAATAATAATAATAATAATAATAATAATTATAATAATATTTATTATTATTATTATTATTATTATTATTATTATTATTATTATTATTATTATTATTATTATTATTATTATTATTATTATTATTATTATTATTATTATTATTATTATTATTATTTTTAGTTGTTATTTTGTTTCTAAATAACACGTTATAACAAAATTTTATCGATAGAGAAACTGACATCACTCTCTAACGTATATTCACAACAGGTTTGGGGGAATGTTTTTTCCTACCTCTTTATGAATACTTAACAAAACAAATAAATGAGATACACTCTTGACGAAATGTATAAATATGTAATTGTCAAATGTAGTGCTTGCAACACCTTGTTCTTGCCCAAGGGCATGCATTGAATAAATACCTCAACAATTACTATGATCTTTCATCGTTGCCGGGCGTCTTTACGAGGACAGGCCTCGTGGTTTCGGAACACGAAGGAAGACAGAAATAAAAGGGATTGGTAGCCACATCACATGATAATGAAAGTGTCTTTGCTATTGGCTGTGACCTTCCTCTAGGATTATGATCCAACCATCTGTACTGTGATTCGGGGAATACGACATCATAGGGTCATATTATTCTCATCTTTGCCTAGGAAGAGGAAGCACCTCTCCACGTCCCTGTTGCCAAGATGACGGAAGGACATTTCACTCTCATGACGGTGAGTTCTATTACATTGACGCTGAATGTGTGTTGTGGTATTAATATTAAAGTTGTAAATTATGAGCTTCAGTGAAAACTTTATATGGGTAGTAAACGAATTTTGGTATATAGACCGTAGCCTCTAATTGAGCATTTCTTTATATTAATTATTTATGTTTGTAGCATATAAGCTTCAGGGAATGTCATGTGCTTGAAATTAGACTTATTTTGAAGTACACATGTAGCTCTCACTGGACACCAGATCTCTCTCTCTCTCTCTCTCTCTCTCTCTCTCTCTCTCTCTCTCTCTCTCTCTCTCTCTCTCTCTCTCTCTCTCTCTCTCTCTCTCTCTCTCTCTCTCTCTCTCTCTCTCTCTCTCTCTCTCTCTCCTCTCTCTCTGTTATCATTTTCTCAAGAAAAGTCAACCTTGGTGCATTTCACTCATTTGATTTGTTACATTGGTATATAGCTAATGGTGAGACTAGCTGAGCTGATTTTTCATAATTTGGATTTTTGTTTCCGAATGGATAGCAAGGATGTGAATATGGGGTAAACTGTGAGTGTATCATTTGTTCTTCAGTTCTTCAAGAGGTGTTGATTAATTTATACAAATGCTTGAATTTGTATGATATAAAAGATATTTTTAGCAGATACAAGATTCATGATCTCTCTCTCTCTCTCTCTCTCTCTCTCTCTCTCTCTCTCTCTCTCTCTCTCTCTCTCTCTCTCTCTCTCTCTCTCTCTCTCATTGCAGTATTACTCTAAAGCTATGGATTTGAAACTAAATGTACAATTTAAAGTGAGAGGTAACACTGTCTTTGATATTAAGTAATGCAAAGTCCAGCTGAAATTGTGCCTTTTGGTAAGTTTATATCTCCTTTTGTGCATCTTTTTGATCAAGTATCCAATCTTTTGAAACTACTCCATTAAGATGAAAGCACTACTATGTGTTTCAGTTGAGTTGCAGATATAATTCCTTTTGTTTTTTTGGCATTATGTAGTGTAAGAGTAGATATATTTGTGCATCTGTATGGTATAGTCAAACCATTCAGTAAGGCGGCATCACTGGTTTGTGTGTTCAAGTCTTTGATATAGTTTCTTTAACGTACTTGAGCTATAGACCTATTTATATTGTAGGAATATTAAATCCTCTGTGAAAGTTTTTGGAAAAGTATTACAGTATATGGGAAGTCCTTCTAGGAGAGGGCACCATTAGTTGAGTGAGCTCCCCTCGGAGATATGATTCTAGTCCAGCATCACTAGTTGAGTGAGCTCCCCTCGTATCCAGTTCACCACAACTAGTTGAGTGAGTTTCTTTCGTAGATATGATCCAGTTAAGCACCACAAGTTGAGTGAGTTCCTTTCGTATATATAACTCAAGTCCAGCACCTCTAGTTGAGTGAGCTCCCCTCGTAGATATAATTCCTGTCCTGTCATTTGCTCTGTATAATAACAAACCTTCCTAGAAAATATACAGAGTAATGGTGTTAAGTACGAACGACATAAATCTGTAGATGTCTAGTAGGCTTGATTTGTTGGACATCCTCTCCTCCATCAGCAGTTTTTTCCAAGATCACCTGGGGTTGCTGTTTTTATTTTTATTAACCTCTATGAGACTGAAGTTGGCTTTGCTTCAGAGTAGTACACCTGGAAGCCCTGCCGCACATGAACTCTTAATTAATCCGGGTTTGGGACCGGTACTAATTTCAACTGGCTTGCTTCTTCAAAATAATGTATGAGTAGAACAAAGCAGTGTTTATTTATATTAATGTGAAAGCAGGAAAAACTTACCAGTTGCATATGAAAGAATTGTTTATAAACTTGAAAGCCATATTTGCAATATTATTCAAAGACAAAAATTAAACACGTTGTTGAAAGATGAAAAAACAAAGATACTACATTTGCAATGTGTAATCTGTTTTCTCTCTTAATAGTGTTATTTGAAATTCTGAGTAATGAACCCTTTGTTTTTTTATTTATTTATTTTTTTCGTTTCATGGCCAGAAATGTGTGTGGTATGTTGAAATTCGTAGAGATGTAGTGTGTCTTCACCCACATGAAACTTCCCAATGCAAATATATGATCCCTTTTGGATACACACAAAACCACATAAACAAATACTTACATATGGAATATAAAATCTGGCAATTTAATGCACCTTATACATATGAAAGTGATAAAAGAAAGCTTAACGAAATTAGTGCCTTGCTCAAAAATGAAAGCGGACAATAGCATTCGTATGCTAATATTGTAATTTCAAACAAAAGACAATTCTTCAATGCCTCTCCCTTCTGCTGGAGGTTATATATATATATATATATATATATATATATATATATATATATATATATATATATATATATATATATATATATATATATATATATATATATATATATATATATATATATATATATATATATATATATATATATTATATATATATATAGATAATAGATAGATAGATAGATAGATAGATAGATAGATAGATAGATAAAGAGATAGATAGATTGATAGATAGATATATAGATCATTTTTAAAATGGCAGAGGTCGAAGGATAAGTGAAAATTATCTAAATTAATAAAATTATTATTATTGTTAGTAGTAGTAGTCCCCATGGTTCAAGCGAGGGTTCGCGCCCCGTCACGGTCTGAGGTTAGCAAGGGCATGCACTCAGGGTAACGATTACATCTGCCAAAACAAGTCCTTCGCAAGAAGGCAACCGTCCTAGCCCTTGGCAGAAAAGGGAGTCCGTGACGTAAAACCGGAACATTATTATTATTATTATTATTATTATTATTATTATTATTATTATTATTATTATTATTATTATTATTATTATTATTATTATTATTATTATTATTATTATTATTATTATTACTATTATTATTATTATTATTATTATTATTATTATTATTATTATTATTATTATTATTTTTGTTGTTGTTGTATTTGTTTTTGCTGTCGTCGTAACCCACTGGGGAATAAAATCAACTACACAGCGTGCCAGTCCCAAGCCCTGATCATAGGAGAGTGTGTTAGGAAGGGCATTTTACGATAAAGCTGTAGGCCAAAACCGACACTTGTTTCGATGAATATAGCAAGAAACAGTGACTCCAGGTGAACATTAGAAAAGCTGTCATCGATTATTAATATTAATGTTGTTATTTAATGAGCTGTGAATTGGCATCTCGATCTTTATACGGTGATCCACTGCAGATCTACTACACCGTTTTCAGTTCTGATAAATCGTGCAAGTTAGGTTTCGTCATATGTATATCTCCACCATATCCCTTTTGGCCGAGTGCCATACGCGGATTGTTATGGTATAGATGGCATCAGAGTCCTTAGCATGAGATGCCAGCATTACTAAAGCCATAAAAGGAATGAGTCGTTGTGAAAGTGCTTGCATATGCCATGTGGGTGATGACTGCTACCACAAATAGATTATGCAATAGGTATGAACTTGCGAAAAACTAAAGAAGTGACATAGATAATGACATTATTTCTTTCACAATAAAAAGAAACACATTCCACTTATAACTTCTAATTTACTTCATGTAGAAATCACGGCCCGCAAAAGAACAATAAATATAGAGGTAGAGAAGGGCTCGGGAAAATAGAAAGACCGAAAATGAGGTGGATCCATTGTATTTAAAGCAAGATATGAGAGACAAAAGATGACCAGAGGATGATTTGGTCAACCATATATTGAGTGGAGGAGGCTGATCAAGTTTAGCCACCCCACGTGAAAGTGTGAATAGCTGCAGACAGAGAAAACAGTTTAAGAAAACACTTCAAAGGAACAGAATGAATGCTGTCCTTATAACTGAATTACAGCGGTTAATAGATATAGGATCTTTTTAACCTTGAAAATTAGAATTCAGATCTGTTTTAGTACTACGTCATAGCCTGGAAAAAAAACGCACACTGCTTGAGAAATTAATCTGATTGACTATGCTTTACATTTTTAGCTCAAAAGTTTTAACTCTCTTATGACTTGAACAATTGAATTATAAAATGAACGCTATATATGCCAACTACATCAAATAATTAATTTTTTACGCGGAGGGTAGACAAGTAAGTCTTTAGAGAAGTTTTATTTGAGTTACTTCAGTATCCAGTAATTAATCATGAACTCCTAGAAAAAAGATTCAACTTTTATTTATATTTTATTATATTTTTAAGATAGTTGCTTTTCCATTATTTTTGCCACTTTCAATTGAGTGGTGACTGTGTACCTGATGCATTATCAGTATGCATCGCATCTCTGAGTCTTCATTATGAGAATACATCACGTATGTGGCCCAACTCGAGCACCTCCAGTTTACTTCAACTTTCTCCTTTTTAGTTCTGAGATCATGAAGGGCAGAGAGTTGTAACTGCTTATTTCTACGGCTCAATGGGATAATGGACCTTGGAAGGGGGAACTGGCAATCCCATCCTCCTTGAATTTCTTTATATTGCCCTAAAGTAAACGAAAGCGTTCGTGAGGACTGGTTGGAAACGAGGACGCCAGCGATCTCTAATTCTTAAGGTGTTTTACAACATTTGAGGCGAACTCGCTAGTCTCAGTGAGATCTTAATTTTGAATTTCATGTATTTTTATGAGGTCATAGTGTTGAACTTGCAAAAAAAAAAATGCATGAGTGAAAGTACCAGGTCTATTATAGTAATTAATTTATAAGAATTTTCTTCTTCTCTTTTATATATTTTCATTAGGCAAAGAAAGTATTTTTTATCTTTTTATATAGTATCGAATTTTTCTTTTAATCTTAGGTGGCCTTTCGGTTAAAATGCTGTAGTATACCTGATGTCTTTAAATGCTAATTTTAGTTTATTTTATTTTATTTATTTGTTTTTTTGCGTACAGCTCCATTTCGAGGTTTTTTTTATGATTGTGACACCAGAACGGGCCAAAAATATAAATAAATAAATCTACCTTCATCGAGCATGGACAAGAAAAAATAAACAAGGTAAAGAGAAGCAGAGATGGGGAGTGTTGTGACTTGTAATACGTTTAGTAGGTTGCCATGGCACCAGCCACCCGTTTAAATACAACGACTGAAGGTATTACGGATTCAACTAGGACTGGTACAGAGAGTTAAGGGTTGAGTCTTCCTTCGGGACGGTTCTTTCCTTTTGCCCACATCTACACTGAATATTCTGGCGTATTTGTTACACATCTCTTGCTATCCCATTACAATTGACAAGTCACAACACTCCCCATATCTGATTCTTTTTGCCCTCTTTTTTCCTCATATTTGCCATATTTATGGTATATCCACAGCTAATGGCCCCCAATGCCCGGCATAGAGGGGTGCTAAGAATCTCCGGGGATCTTGTTGACTTCACTACTGGCTTGAGGGTAGACACGCCTGTTGGTAGTAATGGTTCTGCCCTTAACCTTGCACCTCCTGATAGATCTGCTTCTTCCACTCTTCACTATTCTAACATACATGGCCTTAACTCTAATCTTTCGTCTATGGAACAGCACATGGGTGCTTCCCTTCCTATCATTCTACTTCTCTCTGAAACCCAGCTGTCTAGCTATGATTCCACTGACCCATTTCAAATCTACTGCAACACTAACACTCTTATTACAAGGCTCATGGATCTTGAATCTCCTGACTTTGATGTTCTCTGCCTAAAAATCTATCTCTCCACTACCACTATATTCCTTTGCTTCTGCTACTGTTCTCCAAATTCCACTGACTTTGTGCCTTTCTTTGACTAACTGCCCTCTTGCCATGAGTCCTTGCTAGGTTCTAAGCCACATGCCAAAGTTCTCTATATTGAAGATTTCAATATACACCAGAGTGAGTGGCTTAATTCTTCTCATACTGATGTGGGAGGAAGTGAGACCCTTGCTTTCCTTATTACTCATGATCTGGAGCAATTTATCAAACATCCTACTCGTGTTCCCGATCGACACAAACATGCAGCCAACACTCTTGACCTTTTTCGTACTTCTACCCTTCAAACTGCTCTTATTCTGTATTTTTACCTCTTGGTAAATCAGTCCACTCTGTGATAGCAGTCTCTTCCATTTTTGCACCCCATTCACCAATCTCTCCAACTCTACACCATCTTTGGCACTTTGAGCATACCCAACGTGAAGATTTGCATAACTTCCTCTTTGATTTCCCATGGGATGACTACTGCTTTCGGTCCTACAACCATGATCAGGTAGCCCTAAAAGCTGCCGAGATCATAACCTCGGAAAGGAGGCTCTACTAAAATCTTTTCTCCCCCTAAACCTTGGTTTGACCATGCTACTCCATGGCTAATCAGGCCAGGAATTGGGCACATCGATTGTACCAAACATTTCCTTCTGATTTAATTCACTCAGCTTTTATTGTAGCTAGGATTCGTTGTACTGCTAAGATTCGAAGGACTAAGGCTTCCTTCATAAGAGGGAAAGTTGATGACCTTAACTCCATTCCCACTGATAAATATTTCTGGTCCTTAGCCAAAAACCTCTCCAAAAACTTCTGTAGCTCAATTTTTCCCCTTCACATTCATTCTGCTGGTTCTATAGCTTGCTCTCCCACTGACAAAGCCACTCTCTTTAGCTCTAATTTTTCTGCCAACTCTTCTGTAGACTATTTTAGCACACCTGACCCTCAATCTTTACACCTCTCTAACCCTATATCCTCACTTATCCTTTCTTCACGCAAAGCTCATAAGCTTCTTCGCTCGATAAAGACGAACCCGATAGTATCCCTACAAGGCTCCTTAAGGAGTTTCCAGCTGAACTGACTCCCTTGCTTTGCCGTCTTTTTAGCCTCATTCTGTCAACCAGTATCTATCCTTCATCTTGAAAGCTTGCTCTAGTGCAAACTGTTCCTAAGAAGGGTGACTGCTCTGTTCCTTCAAACCTATTGCCCTAACCTCTTTTATTGCTAAAGTCTTCGAGACTTTGCTCATTGCTCCATTCTTGAAACACCTTGAATCTAACTCACTTATCTCCAATCACCAGGACAGCTTCCGCAAGGCAAGATACACTGGTGACCTCCTGTTCTATCTTACTCATGTAGGGTCATCTCTGAGGAACTATAGGGAATCTTCTGTCGTCGCCCTTGATATCTCTAAGGCCTTTGACAGAGTCTGGCACAAGGCTCTGTTGGCAAAACTCCTCGTCTATGGCTTTACCCCTTCTCTCTGTTCTCTGATTTCCAGTTTTCTTTCTGACCGTTTAATATCTGCTGTTGTAGACGGTGCAACGTCTAGCCCATTCCCTTTGTTCTACAGGGCTCTCTTCTTTCTCTCTTCTTCATGCCTTTGCCGACAATTCTATCCCTCTCTTTTCCTCTGCCTTTTCTTCACAACTTTCATCTGCTACTTGTAATCAGTCTCACATCACTCTTTCTTCTGTTCTGAACTCCGATTTGCAGAAGGTATCTGAGCGGGGCACACAAAATTTATTTAATTTATTGCCCCCAAGACACAGTTTCTGGCTAATTCTCTATCTTCTTCTCCTCCTGATAGCACTATTTTCTTGGAAACTAACGAAATTTACTCTATTAATTCTATTAACATAATAGGAATCCATATAGCCTCTAACTTGTCTTGTAAGAATCACGTTATCCAAATATCTAAAGTTACATCCAAAAAATTGGAGGTTCTGTATTGTTTTTGTCATTACTTTTCCTCTTTACAGTTACTTAAAATCTAGAAAGGTCCTATCCGTCCCTGCTTAGAATACCGCTCTCACGTCTGGGGTGCTTCTTCTTATGCTAATCTCTTTGATAGTGTTGAATCTAAGGCAGTCATACTCATTAATGATCCTTCTCTTACTTCTAATCTGGATTCTCTTTCTCATTGCCGTAAGGTATCATCCCTTCCTATTTTCTATTGCTACTTCTTTCATCGCTGCTCTGATGAGCTGACAAGATGTATCCCTCCCCAATTGCCGAGACCGCGTAACACTCGCCAAGCGGCCTCGTCTCACAGGTACTGTGTGGAAATTTGTAGCTTACAGATTGGTTGGTGCAGAGACTGCATCTTCCCATCTACCTCCAGACTGTGGAACTCTCATCCCCCATCTGTCTTTCCAAAGTCTTATAGCCTGCTGGCTAGTACAGTGGTAACGCGCTGGCTTCGCATTCACGAGGTCGAAAGATCGGTTCCCGTCCAAGACCGAGAGTTTAAGCTGTGTACTGGCAGGAACTGCTGTGGTTGGACACCACAGTGGGGGGTTGGGGCTTGCCCTGGCTGACGAATACCCATTGTATTGAGATGGAAATAAAGTTTTATTATTATATATATATCTTCCTTCAAAAAGTGGATCTATCGTCATCTCTGGACCTAATCCTCCAAATCTCTAGGTCCTCAGTACTCTGACTACTTTTTTCAGTCTATCCTTTTTCTTTGTGTATCATAACCTCATCTCTGCCTTGTCCATAACCTTTTTCTTTTCCTTCGTCTAAATGTTTCCTTCGTGCCCTACCTTTATTGGTGAGGGCAATTTCCTTACACTCATAAAAATAAAAAATGTGTAACGAATATCCAAGCGTATTCGGTGTATGTTTTAGGCTTAGAAAATGAGCCGTTACTGAAAGAAGACATAGCATCAAACTCTCCTGGACAGTCCTGTTTAAGTCCAAAAGACACTTCAGCTGTAGTATGGCAATGGGAGGCTGGTGCCATGGGCTAACCTACATTGTTATAGAAATGGCTTAATATTCCGTTCTATCTGTTACTATATTATATACATGCATTTTCTGAGTAAATCAGTGTATGAACCAATAATTGCACCTTCAGTTAGTCTGTACAACTGGTGCATCTACTACTACTACTACTACTACTACTACTACTACTACTACTACTACTACTACTACTACTACTGATAATAATAATGTAGCCTGAAGTTTGACATATAATTCTCGGACACGCGCTGTGTGTGTTAGTGTGTGTGTATGTGTATATATATATATATATATATATATATATATATATATATATATATATATATATATATATATATATATATATCATATATATATATATATATATATATATATATATATATATATATATATATATATATATATATATATATATATATATATATATATATATGACTGATTTCCGTAGTAAGAGGGTATCATTTTCGTACTTAATTCGGATCGGGATCAGTATCTTGAGTGATATAAGAGAATGCAAGCAAAACGATGGAGATTAGCGAAGAAAATGACGCATTCTTTTTTTAAATCTGTAAATTGGCTTCAGATGTTTTCTGTTAATTGAATACCACGTTATTTTTATTGTAAAATGCTTGATATCTGTTATGCAACTTAATCGCCCTTAGGAGCAGAGTTCTCATCAGCTTATCAAATGAGCGACTTACGTAACTTGGCCCAAGAATGAAACACGAGAAAGGCAATGAATGAGTTCACAACATGACAGATTACTGTAAGAAAGAAATGAAAGTGACATCATGAATAATTGATATGATATGGGATGTATTGCTTCTTCTTCTTCTTCTTCTTCTTCTTTTGTTCAGGAGTAGTTGAAAATGATACAGCTATTAATATCAATTTTTTTATTGTCTTCGTGTGGTGTTAAGAACATTTACACGTGTTGGAATTACTATTAAAACGACATTTAGATCTGCAACATCTGAAAATATTTAGTGGTAACTATGCCTCTTTCTCCTTTTCCTCATAAATGAGATTTCGTTTCTCTTACACCAGCCTCTTAGCATGTCCTTGATCTTTCGCTAAGTTGTTGATATGTTTTCCTTTTCGGAGTTGTGTCATCACTGATCTGTCTCTATTATGCGACACCCTTTAACGATGCTATTCCTGACAAATTGTAATGAAACAAACACTCGGACTGGCAATAGGAAGGGAAAACAAGCATGGAATAGGTAAAGAAGGGTTCTGCTTTGAATTTTTTTAGGTAACACCAGGACAAACGCCTATAATAAACAAATCAAATAAAACTCCCCTCATTTGGCCTGGGTACGAGGAAAACATAAGGTAAAAAGAAACAGATGGAGCGTGTTGTGACTTGTAAAATGTAAAGGGATAATATGAGATGTGTAACGAATATCCAAGAATATTAGGTGTTGATGGAGGAATAGAAAAAGAACCGTAACTGAAGGAAAACTGAACGTCGACATGTCCTGGACAGTCCTAATTAAGTCCAAAAGACCTTCAGGCTTTACCAGACCATTTGCACTCTAGTCCATATGTTGGAATGATGGTTGGAATAGGTAAAGTGGCATTGAGAGAATAATTCGAGGCAAATGCAATGGGGTGGGGGTGTTGGGAAGGTGCAAAGGCGTTTTTAAAGGGGGAAGATGTTCACGGTAAGTATTTGCGTCAGTGCACCTACCTACTGTATATGTCCCCGCTTCGACGTGACCCAGTGTTGCCAGATTGGGCGATAAGTAGGGGAGTGGCCAACTTTTGAAGCTACCCCTCTACAAAAATTTGCAATTGGGCGACACGCTACTTTTTGGGCGACTTCTATTTTCTGTATGCTATAAATACAAAAATCCGCTACTTTTAGCTTCATAATTAAGAAAAAATAAAATTACGTTGAAAGACCAAACTACAAATTTCTAGATAAAGTATATTAGCTACTGATTGTTACTTCAACCTACGTACATTCATTTCCAACGAGGAATGGTTATTTTTTCCGAAACTCAACATGTTCATAGCTTGTTTAAATCTTGACCAGAGCGTGGCTTTGTTTTACTGTTGCGTCGGCCTCAATCTCTCTCGTGTCGCTAAGTTACAGTGGCTGTGTGTTCCATACATCACCCCTTCCTTATTAAGTTCTTTGTGTTAGTTATAATAATTGCCCTTATCCCATGTGTAAATGGAGTAAATATAATAAAAACTTTCAACATTCATGGCTCTCTGATAAAGAATTCAGAGAATGGGTCGAAGAAGTGAAAGGAGATAGTGAAAAGGCTTATTGTAAACTTTGCAAAGTTCAACTAAGACCTCACAAAACTGATTTAAATAAACACGCATCTACTGCAAAACATATAAAAAAATGTTGCTTGTGTATTTGCACCTACACAGCAGAAACTGACAACTATTTGTTCACAAAAAGGTTTTGTTACGACTGTTGAACTCAAATTAGCTGCTTTTACTGCTTGCCATACATCTATTCGCAACGTCGATCAACTGACAGAGTTAGTTAAATGTGAATTTCCATCTTCAAGTTCAGCATCAATGACAATTTACACAAAAAAACTAAACATACATAGAACTAAATGCTCAGCAATTATTAAAAATGTAATAGCTCCTGCCCTGATGCAAGAACTAATTGAAGACGTTCATGATCAGTCTTATTCGCTAATCAATGACGAATCAACTGACATTTCTTGTGTGAAATATTTATGCCTGTGTATTAGATATTAAAGTTCCAAGGAAAATCGAATTGTCTCTCAATTTTTAGGATTAATTCCTGTTATTGAAACAACTGCCGAGTCTCTGTATGAAACTACCACTAAATTCTTGTCTGAAGTTGGTGTTGATATTAAATACTGCTTTGCCATTGCAACGGATGGTGCATCAAACCTTTGTGGCATAAAAAAAATTCTCTGTACACACGCATGAAAGAAGTTAATCCAAATATCTTACAGCTCAAGGGCATTTGTCATTCTCTTCATTTACCTTGTTCGCACGCATCAGAAGAATTGCCTGGCAATATAGACTACTTGCTACGGGAAACGTATAACTGCTTCCACAGATCTGCCTTGCGCTGCAATTCTTACATGGAGATATACAAACTGATAAATGATGGCGAGGAACCCTTAATGATTTTACCTCTATCCCCTACACGGAGGCTTGCTAGAAGTAACTGCGTGAGGAGAGTTCTGCAGCAATGGGATACTTTGCAATTGCATTTTAAAATGGTCTCTTCCCATTGCGATAGATACTATGCAAGAGAGCTGTCTAATATATATTCTGATCCCTCAAATAAATTATACTTAACTTTCTTGATGCCGATTTTGACGGAATTTGAGAAGGTTAATTTGCTTTTTGAGAAAGAGATCGCTGATGCATGTGGTGTTCTAGAAGATTTGCGTAACTTCGCGCTTTCGCTGTTGAGAAGAGTTCTACCACATTTGCACCTAACTATTAATGCTATATTCAACGATATTGATGGGAGAGATTTCCTCTCTTACGAAAATGCTGATCTAGGATACGAATTTTCCAATTTGTTAGCAGAGAATTTAGCTTCAGGGAAAATTACTGCAGAGCAAAGACGTTTTGTGCAACAACGTTGTTATCAATTTTTGAGAAGAGCATGCAAGGAACTATGCAAGCGCATTCCTGGGAATATGGAGACTCTTCTGAAGATCTACAACCTTTGTCCTAAAATTTGCCTGTCACATACCCGTCCATCATTTTCTGCTCTGCCTCTAGAATTGTGCGATCAATCTCAGATTGGTGAGATCGAGAATTAGTGGCGTTTGCTGCTTACGATCAAATGGGAAATTTTTTTTCCTGATGAAATACCAACAGATGGAGTTGATTTCTGGTGCAAAGCAATTACCATTAAAAATTCGGCTGGTGATTGCTTATTTAAAGAATTGTCCACATTTGCTTTAACTATGTACAGCTTGCCCATTAGTAATGCCACAGTCGAAAGAGTGTTTTCGAGAGTAACGGCTACGAAAACGAAGCTCCGAAGCAGAATGGGGCTAAATCTTCTGTCGTCAATAATCAGAATCAAAATGGTATTTGAAGACAAAAATGTTTGTTGCTACAATTTCACTCCATCTACCAGAATGGTGAAATACGTTTCCTCGATCTACATGAAAGACACAGCTGAGCAAGAAGGTGACGATGCCGCCGAAGTTTTGTCTGCTATTGGTTTTTGAACAAGGTGAGTAATAATGAATTGTACCTTTTTGCGTAAATTGAATTTCCACATTTTATTGATAGAGTCTTACGAGTGTAGCTACATACTACGTATATATATAGTATACATGTGTACACAGTTTTAGCGTGTATTTAATATGTACGAGTGTGATGTATTTCCCGTTATTAACTCATATGATACGTGTATCTGGTAAATATGTGTATATAATTGCGTTTTGTTTTTCAATATGTTTTCACAAGCAAAATATACGGATTTCAATTTTGGGCAACAAATATTGCCAATCCGCTACTTTTCGAATGCAACCCCGCTACTTTTCAAGTCAAACATCTGGCACACTGCTTCGACCTGTTGGGTGTCCAGTGTAGTGTGTGGCGTCCTCCAAAGGAGCGTGGAAGGAGGTTGGTGTTGCACACATTTTCAACCAAATCTGGGTCAAAAAATGTATTGCCCTTAGGCTCAGTGATATTGATAAACAAACTTTAATAGGTGAAATTAATGAAAATAGGTTATGTGCAAATTATAAAATTTTAAAAAAAGAACTAGGTGTAAGTAAATATCTGCTTGATTTAGACTTTCTCGATAGGGTGAACCTCACCAGATTTAGATATGGTAATCATAAACTTCCCATTGCCAATAATCGATACTCAGATACACAGGGTCCTATGTTTTGTACAATGTGTGATAACCAGGAAGAAGGAGACGAGTATCACTACATCCTGATATGTCCAGCTTTTAGTAGTCTAAGGGAGCTGTATATAAAAAGGTACTATTTTACAAGGCCAAATAGCAGTTATTCGAGCAGTTATTCAATGTAGAAAATAGGAAACAAATGTGCAATCTCGCCAAATTTACTAGAATTATTATGGCTCAATTCTGATTTACATTACTCTTGAATTTAGTTACTAGTCTGTGTGGATCTCATTTGCATCCATATGTATAATTAAGTTACAGTATATGCCAAATTATATATGTATAATTATTCATGTATACAAAGAATGTAAATGTATTTTTTTTTAAATACTAATATTAGTCTTTAGCATATAAGTATTAACTTGTTTCTTAACTGCAATTATGCAGTGCATAAAATGAAACTATTTCGTTCTTATTACCGCCAGCTTTACATTTTCTTTAATTTTTTTTGTAATCTAATGTCACTGTATGTACTCTCATACTCCGAAAGGAGTCGTTAGAGCTTAAAATAAACCTTTGAAACCTTAAACCAACCCTTTGGAAAAGGATATTGTCAGCTTTTAAGTTCCACAATATAGACGAGAGCATTGTGAAAATGAATTAGCTTTCTGTATAGCTTTGTGTGTCTAAAAGTTCCTTACATGTTGATAACAATTATAAGGTGTTTTTGTTCGTACGGCTAATGTCAATAATGAGCCTTTTAGAATTGTATTTAACTGACGTTACGGCATTTCAGTGATGATAAGTTGTTTTTTATATAATGCAAATACGTTAGGTTTGGTTAGTTCATCCCAGTTCGGTAACGAGTTGTGCTTATAGGAAATATTTGTCGCTTGTGTTATTGCGCTACATATACTTAGCTGTAAGATGCGAGAGTAAATGATTCAAGTATTAAATTGCGGAGTAATTTATATTTTACCATTTGCATTTGTAAATGTCACTGACTCCATTTTTATTTAGGAGGGATCCATGACAAGATTTGTGGGCTAGAACACTGTGCAAAGCTTTACGTTTGTGAATTTTATAAGTTTTGTCATATTTTAAGTATTTATTGCCATAATATACTAGATTATGTTGTTGAAATAGTAGTAGGACTGGCCAAAATATTATGCACAAGATTGTTTTATTCTCTTTCTCATTCTCAATAAATTATGCACAACTTTATTTGTAATTCTCTCTCTCTCTCTCTCTCTCTCTCTCTCTCTCTCTCTCTCTCTCTCTCTCTCTCTCTCTCCTCTCTCTCTCTCTCTCTCTCTCTCTCTCTCTCTCTCATACACGCAATATATATATATATATATATATATATATATATATATATATATATATATATATATATATATATATAAAGATAGATAGATAGATAGATAGTCCTTGCAATTCTTTCTTTTACATTTTGCGTGCTATCTATCTATATCTATCTATCTATCTATCTATCTATCTATCTATCTATCTATATATATATATATATATATATATATATATATATATATATATATATATATATATATATATATATATATATATATATATATATATATATATATTGATAGATATTCATTGTATCTTTTTCTTTTACATTTACGTGCTATCTATCTATTTATCTGCCTATCTATCTATCTGTCTATCTATCTATATATATATATATATATATATATATATATATATATATATATATATATATATA
>JAXCGZ010022669.1:155000-162500 GCA_037179515.1 Halocaridina rubra | reverse complement strand
CTCGCAGGTACTGTGTGGAGATTTGTAGCTCGCAGATTGGTCGGTGCAGCAACTGATTCTTTCCATGTACCTCTAGACTCTGGAAATCTCTTCCTCCTTCTGTCTTTCCTAATTCTTATAACCTATCTTCCTTCAAAAAGCGGATCTCTCGTCATCTCAGGGCCTAAAACTTCATATCTCTAGGTCCTCAGTACTTTGACTATTTTTCCAGTCTGTCCTTTGCCTTTGTGTATCATTACCTCATCTCTGCCTTGTTAAGACCTGTTTGTTTGTTAGTTTGTTTGTCTTATATATTCAGTTGTGCGATTTTCTGCATTACTGCAATTGTTTTTAATTTTACTAATGTATTCTTCAATATTCTTCATCAATGTGTCATTTAAGTTTTTTTATAAAGTACAATTTAGAAATAAAATTCAGTTTAAGTTCAAGAATGAGTCATTCCCAAAACCTGTATGTATCATGCTAGTATTTGTTCATTTACGTATCTACTTCAAAGTGTATTCTTAAGTATTGTAACACAATAACCATCGCAGTAATGGAAATAAACATTATGAGTTATTTATTTATGAGTTCGTCTTGGTGTTTTCTTCGTGCCCGGGCCTTTATTGGTGAGGGCAGTTTTTTGCCTTTCCCGATTTCACACTCATAAAAAAAATTCTTTCTTCTTTCCTCTTAACTGAAATTACGTATCTCTTTCACCAACTTCGTAGCATGTCTTTGAAATATATGTTTTTATTTATTTTTTTTATATACAAGTGAGGCTTCCAGAAAGGGTGTTGCATACTCAAGTTTAAGCCACACTAAAGTCGTAAATAGTTTTAAAATTAATTGACCATATGCCAAATAGCCACCCATACGTTTGGTAAGAAAGTATTTGCTGTCTTTACTATACCATTTATATGCAATTCCGGAAATAAATCTACAAATGTATTTAACCTTCTGTTCTTAAAGTTCCTGTCCTGCTACTGAATACCCAAACTTAGGCCTCCTTGCACTCTTCTCCATTCTCATTACTTTACATCTTGAAGTTCATTATCCACTTGTTTGACCACTTAGGCAAACTTTTCAAGTCTTCCTTGTAGCTGAAGTTCGTCGTACTTTTATCAGTACATGTAAGTTAAGCATTCAAGACAGCAAAAAAGTGATGGTAATTTACTTTCTCTTGCATATCTTTGCTCCGTCCAAGGTAATAATAATAATAATAATAATAATAATAATAATAATAATAATAATAATAATAATAATAATAATAATAATAATAATAATAATAATTACTGATTTAACAAAGTATCCAGAGCCTGATTTGAGGATAGTTTTTCATTTTTAATGTAAACTCACATATAGATTGGCCGTAATTTCCCTTGTAAGGAGGGATGGCCGAGTCAAGGCTCACACTCATTCACCAGAGGTCAGTTCACCCCTTCTCACTATTTTAATTCCTTAGGAATAGGCTATATAGGGTTACTATAGTTTTCCCCTCTACACTTTTTTCTCTTTCATAGGGTAATTGGGTTAATGTCTTCTATGTAGCCATGATGAATGAAGGTTGTAGTCTTATGTTTTTTTTTTAAGGAAAATAATTGTGAGAAGAGCATATAAAGTAGAAATAATTTTAGAGCACCTTCATCTTTGCATTTTTGATGAAGCAACTGGTTGTGTTAAGGTTTTGCATTTGCGTCAACTTTCACGTATGTACCGGCATTTTATTTAGAATTGCGTCGTGCTGACAACCATTTTGTACCACTACCGGTCATTTGCACAGTACATGCAAACACCGGAGTGTGATTTGATATCCACTCTACAGAGATTAAAGATGAGATTATTCTACATTTAGTAAATTTCTCTTTCCCAGATTGTTCCATAATTTTACAAAGCTGGATAATGTACAAAAGGACTTTGCTAAGAGCGATAGTTCTCTCTTACAATAACTCGACTGCTGTCTGATGTCTCATTCGTAGAATATGCAAATACTAGATATGTGAGGTCAACAGATAAACAGTCTCTTTCAGACCTTGAGGAAAAAGCACATACATTCTTATACAGAGAATGGCCAAGTCAAGGCAAATATTAATTTAAACCAGAAAACCAGGGCACCTCATCTCACTAATCTTAGTTCCTTTGAGATAAAGGGTTACCACAATTCCTCTCCCCGCCCCCTTACACACACACCTGCTTGGGTCATCCATAGAGTAAATGGGCAGAGCTCCTTGCCGTTGGGCCCAACAGCCGTCAAGAGCTATAGCGTCTGCCCCATATATATGGAAATGAAGAATAGCTGTTTGAAGACATATATAAATGGTATTCTTCAAAAGCTGTAGGCAGAGAAAGGGCAACTCTGGATATCACCGGTTATCTGCTCTGACTTAGTCTTTCTGTTATTGCACGGTACAAAACCTTTCACTTCTCGTACGAGAATAGCATGAATGAGCATCATTTATGATGCAAACCACGAGTTATGTCCCGTGATCTTTCGGAAGGTCTCTGTGCGACTACATTCCAATGATGAAAGCAACATGAAAGGGAATTGAGTATGGCATTGCTGATATTGTTAGAAGTCTATATGTTAAAATGGGAACCATTTTGTTATATATTCATTTAATTTATTTATTTATAATATTCTTATTTTACGATTTAGAAATAGAGTTATGCATCTGAGAGGCCCGTCCTCAACTACTGCTGTTATTACTGTTGTTGTTCATCCCTCTTCTTCTTCTTCTTCTTTCTTCTTCTTCTTAGTCGTATTGTGTACATGCTATAGGAGTTCGTTAAAAGCGATAGGCCCTCTGTTTTTCAGAAAGAACGAGTTTTTTCCTATTTTTCCCTGAGTGAAACAGATGACTGAAAAGGGGTAAGGAGAACGTAATACCGGCAAAGTCTCTCTCTCTCTCTCTCTCTCTCTCTCTCTCTCTCTCTCTCTCTCTCTCTCTCTCTCTCTGTGTGTGTGTGTGTGTGTGTGTGTGATTACCTAATTGTGTGATTACCTAATTGTGTTTACGGGAAAGAGCCCAAAGCTCGTATCTTCCCGTCTCCTGATCGGTTCCATTTTAGACTTAGTGATACTTATCATACCTGTCCTTAAAACTATGGATTGAGATAGCATTAACTACCTCCTCGCTTAGCGAATTCCAATTATCAACTACTCTTACACTGAAAAAGTATTTCCTTACATCCTGCAAAGAAGTTTTCTTACGAAGCTTCAAAACTATGACCTCTAGTTCTAGAGCCAGCCATATCGAAATATCGATCCCTATCCACTCTATCATAACCATGAAGGAATTTAAAGACTGTCACCATATCCCCCCTTACTCTTCTAGCTTCGAGTGATGGCAAGTCTAATTCCCTCAGCCTCTCATCATAACTGAGATTGCGTATTTCTGGCACCAGTTTCGTGGCATGTCTTTGAACTTTTTCAAGCTTAGCTATGTGCTTTTTCAAGTGCGGATTCCAAAAGGGGGCTGCATATTCGAGTTTTGGCCTCACATAGGTTACATAAATATTTCTGAACATTTCCTTGTCCATGTGCCTGAAGGCTACCCTTACATTTGATAAGAATGCATATGCTGCCCTTACTACGCCATTTATATGTATTTCTGGAGACAAATCTGCCAGTATGTTTACTCCTAGATCTCTCTCATTTTCTGTCTCTTGAAGTTGTACTCCAGCCACCGAGTAGTCAAGCTTGGGCCTTCTTGCACTTGTACCCATTCTCATTACCTTACATTTTGAGGTATTGAATTTCATTAGCCACTTTTCTGACCACTCATGCAGATTATTTAGATCCTCCTGAAGTTCTCTACCATTGTTCTCGTTTTTTACTTTCTTCACAATCTTTGCATCATCTGCAAACATATTCATGAATGAATTTACAGACTCTGGTAGGTCATTTACATATACAAGGAACAAAAGTGGCCCTAAAACTGAACCCTGTGGAACTCCACTACTAACTCTTCTCCATTCAGACACTGAGTGTCTTACTCTAACCCTCTGTTCCCTTCCTTCTAGGTAAGTTTTTATCCATTCCAAGACATTTCCACCTATTCTAGCCATTGATTGCAGCTTCCTAATAAGTCTCCCATGTGGAACAGTGTCAAACGCTTTCTGGAAGTCTAGGAATATGCAATCTGCCCAGCCCTCTCTTTCCTGTAAGATTTGGCTTACCTCATCATAAAATTCTAATAAGTTTGTTACTGTTGATCTTCCTTCTCTGAAGCCATGTTGCCTCACTGACAAAAAGTTGAACGATTCCAAGTGAAGAGAGATATGTTTCCTTAGTAGTTTCTCCATAACTTTGCAAACTATGCTGGTCAAGGAAACTGGTCTATAGTTCAGAGCCGTATCCCTCCTTCCCTTTTTGAAGATAGGTATCACATTTGCTTGTTTCCAGCATCTTGGAATCTCCCCCGACTCCAGTGACTCCTTAAATATGATACTTAGTGCAACTGATATTGTGTTTGCGCATTTTTTAAGCACATGAGGGGATATGTCATCAGGACCTGTAGCTTTATGAACATCTAAATCCATCAGCGCTTTGCATACCTCTGTGGCTGTAAGGTTGATGTTCTCTAATACCGGCCCTTGAGCTTCTATCACTGCAATCTGAGGGGGTGGGGTATTTTCTACTGTAAATACTGACTGAAACTCCTTGTTCAATTCTTTGCAGATCTCTTCGTCCGTCTCAGTGATGCTTCCATCCGCTCTCTTTAGCCTTAAAACCTGTTCTTTTACCTTCAGTTTTCCTCTGATAAAGCTGTGGTAAAGCTTGGGATTTTCTTTAGCCTTCCTGGTGATGTCCCTCTCATAATCTCTCTCTGCCTCTCTCCTTTTACTTAGGTAGTCATTTCTTGCTCTTTTGTAGGTTTGCCAGGCATTTATGTTTTTTCTCCTCCTATACCTTTTCCAGCATTTGTCTCTCCACTCCTTAGCTCTTTTACACCCATTATCGAACCATTTCTCTCTGGCATGAATTACACCTACTTTGGTGACAGGTATGCAGCAATCTACTATCTTCCCATATTTCTCACAAAAGATGTCATACATTTCTTGTACAGATTTGTTGTAAAATAAGGTTCTCCAGTCAATAACTGCAAAAAGCTCATTCATTTTGATGTAATCTCCTTTCGGATAGTTCCTCCTCATGTCCTCAGTGCCTCTACTCTCAGGAAGAATGTCTTCAATGATATACTCCATCAACAACACACAGTGGTCACTCTTTCCAATTGGTGGTTCATACTCAATATTTTCAATATCCAACACATTATCTGTGAACACTAGATCAAGTAGTGATGGCTCATCCCCACCCCTGGCTCTTGTTGGTTCCATTACATGTTGGTGTAGGAAATTCCCTTGTACGCAATCTAGGAATCTTGCCCCAAATGAGTCCTCACCACTGTGTGGGTCAAGATTTATCCAATCTATCTCTTTATGATTAAAGTCTCCCATAATCAAAATCCTACATTTTTTCTCCCGTGCCATGCTAACAACTGAGTTTATGACTTCAATAGTACCTATATGACTTTCCTCATAAATTTCAAGCCTATTTTGGTTCCTTGGTGGGTTGTATACAACAGTTATTATAATGCTCTCTGACCCAGTATTTATGCGAGCAACAAGAAATTCCCTGAACTCACTTTCTATAGCCAAGTTTATTTCTTCAACTTGAATCCTCTCACTTATGAGCAGTGCTATCCCTCCACCAGTCCTCTCAGATCTTTCAACCCTTAGTATTCTGAAGCCCTTAGGAAAAACTGTGACACTGTTTATGTCCTCACTCAACTTAGTCTCTGTAATTGCTACTATATCTGCCTTACTGTTGTGAATCCTATCTTTTAATTCTACTGCCTTACCAGCTAATCCATCAGCATTTGTGTATAACAATCTTAATGAGGCCCCATCCCCTGATCTACTGTAATTATCTTCTTTATCTCCCCTTTGTCTGGAAGTATTCTGTAACGAAAATTTTTCTTCTCTTCTTCATTTCTTTCATCATTTAACCTTCTTGCCTCTTGCAACAAGTTTTTGATCTTTCCCATCTCTTCCTGTGTTCTGCATCGTCTAATGAACACTTCTTTGCATTCTTGAAGGTCTTTTAGACTTTTTTTTCTCAACAATATTTCCCTACATGTTTCCCCTCTCTCAAAGGTTACTTTTGTTGGTCTCGGCTTTCCTTCCCTCGAATATTTACCTAGTTGGTGTATGTTTACAATATCCTCAGGACCACATACTACTCCAAGCTTTCTTATCAGGTCTACAACGCTAGCTTTATTTTCTTCAAGTCTCCCTTGCCATGTTGGCTCCTGGGATTCACTTATGCCTGAGATTACCACTGTCTTCTCCTTATCAAGTGCCTGTCTGATGAGTGGGTTTGCCCTTTCCATCACAACGTCTTTCATTTTTTCGATTACTGTCTCTTTATAGTCAACTGTTTGTATGTTTTCCAGTGCCACCACCTTTACAGCCTCTTTTACTGCCACATTCCCCTTTAGTGCATCAGCAAAGGACGTTTTCATGGCATCATTTTCCGTATTCAGCTCCTGGAACTCTTTTCTGAACTGTTCAATGTTTTCCTTAATCTGAACATTCCAAGCAGCAATCTCGTCTCTCTCAGAAGAGAGCAGTGAACTAACATCTAATTCCTTTAGGTTGTCATTTAGCTGTTTGTTTTTATCTTCTTGTTTAGAAATTCTAGATTCTAGTTGACTCTTTTCCCCTTCCAGCTTCTTTATTCTTTTTTCTAGTTCCTTTCTCTCCTGCCCTTGTGCTTTATTTGCTTCCTCCAAAGATCTTATTTGTTCTCTGAGTGTTTCATTCTCTTTCATTTCTCCATCCATATTCCGAATTTTATCATCAAGGCTTATAACCATTTCCTCTAACTTCTTGATTCTCTGTTTAAGTCCCCTGATGACTACCCCTTCTCCCGACCCATGGGTGGGAGAGGTTTGGGACAGAGATGGCTTCATTTTTATGTTCTCCCTCTCACAGAATATAGAAAGAAGACGAGAAAGAGGAAAAAAAAGAAAAGAGAAAAACTTCTAATTTAGCTTCACACAGAATTTTTATATCTCCATATAAGTGCTATTTAGTGACTCAGTTTGTCTCCTTTCTGGTGTGTGTGTGTGTGTGTGTGTGTGTGTGTGTGTGTGTGTGTGTGTGTGTGTGTGTGTGTGTGTGTGTGTGTGTGTGTGTACTTTTTATATTCCTGCAGCAAATGCCCAGTGAGAGAGAACTATAAATACTAATTCTATATGTTATTGCGTATAAGCTCTATGCTCTACATATGCTGAGTAGAAAGAAAGTAACAAAATTATATATATATATATATATATATATATATATATATATATATATATAAAAATAATAAATATGTAAATAATTGATACAGCAAAAATACCCTCATATAAATACTCCTGATAATCCCCATGACTCGGTGAGCTGTTGCGACATCAGTTGTACAACAGTATCTCGTGACGTCAATATTTATCATAGATAAAAAATATCAGACCT
>JAXCGZ010022669.1:120000-150000 GCA_037179515.1 Halocaridina rubra | reverse complement strand
GAGTCAAAACACACACTTGTTCACCATTTGTTTTTCTCTGTGGTAACACTTCCATCATTTTTCCCACAAAGATGCTACTGATGTTATCCCTTTTATCTCACTTGTTGCCCATTCAACCACCCAATTATTGGAATTCTGGTTGACTTTGCAGGAAAAAATTCCAAGGGGATTCCCATTCTCTTGATTTCTACGATATATTCTGAAGTTTAAATGCAATAGGAATTTAGGATCATATAGTATATGTGTTCTTTTTTATCATAACGTTTCCTTGGCTTAGCAAAGTATAGATTATATATATATATATATATATATATATATATATATATATATATATATATATATATATATATATATATATATATATATATATATATATATATATATATATATATATATATATATATATATATATAATATATATTCAATTTCAAGCATACCTTAGGTAGCCAAGATACAAACAACAACAAACAGAAAAGTTTCTACTTCAGATAGACTTTTCAGTCAATCAATGGGATCAATCCGACAATTCATCTTTGAGGAAGTGCGACTGGGTACAACCTATAGTATTTTTGAACATTCTATAAACTTAAAGGGGTTTTATTTTAAGTTCCCATCAAACTCGTCTATATATCTTCAAAATACCTCATATTTTTACTCAGGTGATTCACGTGGATGACCCCAATCGTGCTGAACTTGCCATCAAGAAGCAAGAATACGATCCTAAGAAAGCTTTCTACACAGCCACACTAGAAAAACCTTTAGCCGAGGGCAAGATTTACTCTATTTCTATGCATTTCCAAGGCTACCTTAATGATAAACTTAAAGGATTCTACAGATCATCATATAGAGACAGCGAAGGAAATGAGAGGTGAAAATACATTTTGATGTTTTCCATTGATCATTCATTTCTTAATTGAGTATATTATTAGTTTTATTATCTTAAATGCTTCATTTTTTTTTTGGCATGTGAAAGTGCTGAGAGAAAATGCATGTGAGCTAATTGATTAATTATTATTAAATTATTTTTTTCTTGTTAAGTGGGTATTTAACTAATGAAATTTAAATAAAGTTGATCAAGTTGTAGATGCAACAAGTCTTCGTATTTATGTAATTCGCTCTAGCCCGTTGTAATACTATAGCTAAAAAAACGCCTTTTGGACTTAAATAGGGCTGTCCAGGGCAGTTCGATGTTAAGTTTTCCTTCAGTTATGGTTCTCTTTCTAAGACTACATCAACACCGATTATTCTTGGATATTCGTTGCACACGTCCTATTATCCCTTCACATCTGGCAAATCACAAAACTCTTCATCAGTTTTATTTTTACTTTATGTTTTCTTCGTGCCCAGACCCAATGAAGATGGATTTTTTTTTTTTTGGGGGGGGGTCCGTTTTGGCGTCACAATCATAAATAAAAATTACAACATAACTGAAATTCTGCCTTTTCAAGGTGTGAATATCAATTCATAGTTTGATATAGCTGAACCTGTCTTGTGCTATAACAGCATCGTTCTCACATAAATTTTACAGTTTACTTAATGGTTTATTTTTATTGATTTATTTTTCCATAGATGGCTGGCCGCAACATTTTTCCAAACCAACTGGGCCAGAGAAGCTTTCCCTTGCTTCGACGAACCGGGATTGAAAGCAACCTTTGAGATCTATTTGGGCAGAGAACAGAACATGACTGCAATCTCGAATATGCCCCTGGCTGAAACACTCCCTCTGTAAGTTAAAAAAAAGAAATAAATAAATAAATAAATATGATGTAGAATTCATGTTAATTAATGTAATAATATCAGTTAAAGGTAAAAAAATTATTTCTTGTTATCATATATCTATTGATATTCAAACTGTAATTGTAAGTGTGTCATTTATTATGTAATACTAAAATGTGACGGAGAGAAATTATATATATGCACATGTACTATATACAGCCCTCATATTCCCCATGCACCACAGTAGGAGCAGACGAATAAAAAAAAAAAAAAAAAACATGACGTTATTTGGGAGAGGTTGTCGTTCTCTCCCTACTAAATACTTCACTTGCTTGCTGCAAAACACCTCATAAGATATGTGAGGATGATTTTTTTTTTCACTTGTGACTACCCTGCTAGCTTTGTGTGACGTCTCTCTCTCTCTCTCTCTCTCTCTCTCTCTCTCTCTCTCTCTCTCTCTCTCTCTCTCTCTCTCTCTCATTTATATATATATATATATATATATATATATATATATATATATATATATATATATATATATATATATATATATATATATATATAGAGAGAGAGAGAGAGAGAGAGAGAGAGAGAGAGAGAGAGAGAGAGAGAGAGAGAGAGAGAGAGAGAGAGAGAGAGAGAGAGAGAGAGAGAGAGAGAGAGAGAGAGAGAGAGAGAGAGAGAGAGAGAGAGAGAGAGAGAGAGAAACGTATGCACACATATTTAATATTATTTTTCTTTTTTTCCAGAGATGATGAAGAAGGCTGGGTATGGGATCGTTTTAGTAGAAGTGTGCCCATGTCTACTTATCTCGTTGCGTTTGTTATATTTGAGTTTCCTCGGGTAAACACAACGGCCAATGACACGCTGTTCAGAGGTGAGTGTTTACTATGCATATACCCTATTTTTCGCCCTTGTGAAAGCCAAATCTTAAGGAGGTTCTTATTCGCTTAGCCTGCTGATGTTATGGGGGGGGGGGGCTATTCGCTTACGATGGGAAGTTACCAGTGTATAAGGTAAGCAAGTATCTGAATCCCAGATCAAAACTTAGCACGAGGGTCTGCCCCTCTCTATTTTTATCTCTTACTTTATTTAGTTTTCGTGCTTTTCCCTCCAGTTCCCGTATATCCTTAATCCCCTCCCCTTTTTCTCCTCCTATCCTATCCCATAAAAAAAAAAAAGTTACCAGTCGTGCAATTTCATTTGGGGAACGGTGATATGGATCAATGCATTCAGGAGCTTTAGTTATGATGACAAACAACACCAAAATGAATATAAGAAATAAAAATGATGTTTCCAGAAGACATATCCTTTAGTGTAATCTATATAATCTTATTTTGCTCTTATTTCCTTTTCAGTTTGGGCAAGAGAAGCCGCCATAGACCAATCGGAATACAGTTTCGATATTGGACTTCCCATTTTGCGTCGCTTCGAAGATTATTTCAACATCTCATACCCATTACCCAAATTGGATATGATCGCCCTACCAGATTTCGGCCCGGGTGCCATGGAAAATTGGGGTGTTATTCTCTACAGGTAAATAACTGGAAGGTTTTGATTAAGAAGGAAATGATGGAGAACGCGTTCTGTACCTGTTGTTCACTTAGAATTAATTTTAAAAGAATGCCTTTCAATGTTTGTGGACTAATTTATGGTCATTGCTGATTTGAGTGATCGGAAGAAAGAATTCTACACACCTATTCCTATCTTGTTATAGCCTAAGACATGACAAAAACGGATGGGGGGGAAGAGAATGGAACGGTTTTCTTCTACAAGTTTTTCTAAACCATAAAATTATATCATTAATAACAACAATAATAATAATAATAATAATAATAATAATAATAATAATAATAATAATAATAATAATAATAATAATCCATAGCCAACCAGCATATGCTAGCACTTTTTTTGTTGTCTCTATCATCCTGTCATAGTTGAGCTTGGAATTTAAGTATATATATATATATATAAATATATATATATATATATATATATATATATATATATATATATATATATATATATATATATATATATATATATATATATATATATATATATATATATATATATATATATATATGCAGTATATCCTCGTTTATCGCGGGGGTTAGGTTCCGGGACCGACCGCGATAGTGAATTTCTGCGAAGTAGGATCACCCTGTATGTACATAGGTATTTTACATTTATTTTTACGTTTACTGTATAAACCCTCCCTGTACTGTTAACAAACAACCCTTTCCTTCTAAATAACAGCATGCAAGCGTAAATTTATATGAAAGTGATAGGTAAACTTACCGTGAATGAGGTGGTAATGACATGACATACTCATGTACATAGGTATTTTACAATTATTTTTACGTTTACTGTATAGACCCTACCTGCACTGTTAAAAAACCACCCTTTACTTTATAAATAACAGCATGCAACGTAAATTTATATGAACGTGATAGGTAAACTTACCGTGAATGAGGTGGTAATGACGTTTGTAGACTCCATAGGAAATTATTCCGCAGCCAATAACAGCTTTACGGCTGCTTTTTGCAAACGAAGAACGTGATAATGGGGAGTTGCTGTCGCTGTTTCTTCTTTTGTTGGAAGATGGTCTTGTAAGGAATCATGGCATTGTCGAGAAGATTGCAGAAGGTCACCGAACGAACCATTATCGTTTTGTACCTGCGAGAGTTGTTGGACTGCTTTCAAATGTTCATACATGGCTGCCAAACATTCGAGTGTAAGGCCAGGTCCTTCAATTTCTTCGTGCATTTCCTCAAGTTCTTCTTCTTCCTCTTCTTTGCTAGCTGAGTCATATCTTTAAAGCCTTCTCCTCCTAGCAATGCAGCCAACTTCACAGCTGTCACAACTGCCGAGTTATGGACTTCGTCAGGAGCAAATCCCTTGTAGTCGTAGATGACTTCGGGCCACAACTGCTTCCAGCTGGCATTGATTGTGGCCGGCTTCATCTCTTTGATTGCATTCTGAATATTTTGAAGGCATGTAGCAATCGTGTAATTACGCAAGTACGTCTTCATTGAGAATTCTTTGTCCGCATCCATGGATTCAACCAGGTTTGCCAGGGCATTTCGTGGGTAGAGGGCCTTGAACGCACGAATAACGCCTTGATCCATAGGCTGAATCAGTGACGTCGTATTCGTTGGCAGGAACTCTACTTGAACACCGTCATATTCGAGATTAGTTGCGTAGCCACCAGCATTATCCATCAAAAGAAGGATAAATTTTGGCCTGAGGGATAAAGCATTGGTGAAACCAGTCCGATGTGAGGCTTTCCGTGATCCAGGCCTTAGGGTTATGCATCTAATACACTGGCAGCAGATTCTTGTTTTTATTCTTCAAAGCCCTAGGGTTCTTTGACTTGTAGATAAGCCCGGGCTTTAACATGAAGCCCGCAGCATTTCTGCACATGATGAGGGTAACACGATCTTTGTGCGCTTTAAATCCCGGGGCTTTAGCTTCTTCCTTGAAGAGAAAAGTGCGAGACGGCATTATCTTCCAAAATAAGCCAGTCTCATCCATGTTGAAGACTTGCTCTGGAGCATATTTCCCTTCGGCGATAATTTTCTTGAAGTCGTTGTTCACGTAATCTTCTGCTGCAGCTGTATCTTCAGAGGCAGCTTCGCCATAAACCGAAACGCTCTTTAGGCCATAGCGTTTTTGAAATTTGGCAAACCATCCCTTGCTTGACACGAACGATTGTATCCTCGGTGGAGAATCGCTGTAGGGTCCTGGTTGTGGGTCGTCGATATCTTCTTCTCTCTCCTCCTCCTCTCCACGGTCGCCACTGTCATCGTCGGGTTCGTTTGCAGCGAATGCCTCATACAGCTTCTTTGCCTTTGTTTGTATGATATTGCTGTCTATGCTGATGTTCTTCTTTCTGCAATCAGCAATCCACAGAGCCAAAGCAGATTCCATCCGCACTATTATCTTATTGTGGGATGTTACGACCCTCTTCACTGATTTTTTAAAAGAAATAGTCGCTGTTTTCCTGATATTTGCCTCGTCCTTTTTGATGTAGTGAACTGTAGATTCATTGAGGCCAAAATGGCGGCCGACATCCGCAAACCTTTTTCCTTCTTTCAGGATATCTAACAGTTTCACCTTATCTGTTATGGTTAACATCTTCCTTTTGCCGCTTAGGCTCACTACCAGAAGCCTTAGAAGATGGAGGATGCTTGGGAGGCATTGCAGAGGTTGAAATACCTGAGTAACAAAAATCACAAGCACAATGTATTAATAAACACAACGCGAACGGTGCACATATGAGTTAGACTGAACGATTAAGGCGAGACAATGGAAGATGGTGGGAGAACCAAGCTTCAATCAAAAAGCCAATCAGACCTCATGATACAGAACATGCAGAAAAACAATTTTGTGATTCGTCATCTCCCACCCTTTCATCCAATAGCATTCCATGAACTATCTCACTCTGGTGCGAGCCTTTGCGTTTTCCAAGACGCCAATACATTGTATGCTATCGGATAGTATTTCACATGGTGCAATACTGTGAGTTATATGTTTAAATTTATGTTTTTTACAAATTTTTACTGTTTTTTTTTATTCTTAGGCTAGGAAATACTTGTTTTATCAATAAAATAATGAAAGTTTCAATATGTACTAGCTCACGTATGTGCGACCCTTTTCGTTTTCCTAAACGCTGATACCGGTACCGTATTTTACATTGTGCAATACTGTTAGTATTTATGTTTTTTACTATTTTTTTACTGTTTTATTATTCTTAGGCTAAGAAATACGTTTTTTTATCAATAAAATTATGAAACTACTGGAAATTTTAATACTGTATATACTAGCTCACGTAGGTGCGACCCTTTGCGTTTTCCAAAACGCTGATACTGGTATCGTGCTTTCTATGGTGCAGAGTTACATGTTCAAATTTATGTTTTTTACTAATTTTTGCTGTTTTATTATTTGTAGGCTGGGAAATACATTTTTTTATCAATAAAATAATGAAATTTTTTTTTTAATAAAATAATGAAAATACTGAAAGTTTTAATTTCTTAAAATTCTAATATTTTTGCATATACCCAGAAAATACAAATAAAAGTCGCCAATAAAAAAAAACGCGATACAGTGCATCCGCGATAGGTGAACCGCGATATAGCGAGGGATTACTGCATATATATATATATATATATATATATATATATATATATATATTATATATATATATATATATATATATACAGTGTTCCTTCAATTATTGCGATGGTTCGGTTCCAGGACCCGCCGCGAGACAGGAAAATCGCGAAGTAGGATCACTACATAGATATTTTAATTTAGTTTTACGTTTACACTGTATAAACCCTCCCTGTACTGTTAACAAACCACCCTTTACTTCATAAATAATAGCATGCAACGTAAATTTATATGAAAGTGATAGATAAAATTACGGTGAATGAAGTGGTAATTACATGACATACTCATGTACATAGGTATTCTACAATTATTTTTACGTTTATGTACTGTATAAACCCTCCCTGCACTGTTAAAAAAAACACCCTTTACTTTATAAATAACAGCAAGCAACGTAAATTTATATGAAAGTGATAGAAAAACTTACCGTGAATGAGATGATGATGACGTGACATACTCATATACATAGGTATTTTACAATTATTTTTACATTTACGTATTGTATAAACCCTCCCTGCACTGATAAAAAAAATACCCTTTACCTTATAAATAACAGCATGCAACGTAAATTTATATGAAAGCGATCGGAAAACTTACCGTGAATGAGGTGATGATGACGTGACATACTCATGTACATAGGTATTTTACAATTATTTTTACGTTTACGTACTGTATAAACCCTCCCTGCACTGTTAAAAAAACACCCTTTACTTTATAAATAACAGCATGCAACGTAAGTTTATATGAAAGTGATAGATAAAATTACTGTGAATGAAGTGGTAATTACATGACATACTCATGTACATAGGTATTTTACAATTATTTTTACGTTTATGTACTGTATAAACCCTCCCTGCACTGTTAAAAAAACACCCTTTACATTATAAATAACAGCATGCAACGTAAATTTATATGAACGTGATAGGTAATCTTACCGTGAATGAGGTGATGATGATCTTTCTTGACCCCGGAGGAAATTATTTCGCAGCCAATAAAAGCTTTACAGCTGCTTTTTGGCTGAGAAGAACATGGTAATGGGGAGTTGCTGTCGCTGTTTCTTCTTTTGTTGGAAGATGGTCTTGTAAGGAATCATGGCATCGTCGAGAAAATTACAGAAGGTCTTCGAACGAACCATATTATCATCATACTCCTGCGAGAGTTGTTGGGCTGCTTTCACATATTGATATATGGTTGCCAGACGTTCAAGTGTAAGGCCAGGTTCTTCAATTTCTTCGTGCGTTTCCTGAAGTTCTTTCTCTTCTTCGCTCGCTGATTTCGTCATTTCTTCCAAGTCTTCATCACTCAAAGGCTGCAAGTAGCAGTCAGTCAGTTCATTCACATCTTTGTGAGTCATATCTTTAAAACCTTCTCCTCCTAGCAATGCAGCCAACTTCACAGCTTTCGCAACTGCCGACTTATGCAATTTGTCAGGAGCAAATCCCTTGTAGTCGTGGATGACTTCGGGCCACAACTTCTTCCAGCTGGCATTGATTGTGGCTGACTTCATCTCTTTGATTGCATTCTGAATATTTTGAAGTCATGTGGTAATCGTGTAATTACGCCAGTATGTCTTCACTGAGAAGTCTTTGTCTGAATCCATGGATTCAACAAGGTTTGCCAGGGCATTTCGTGTGTAGAGGGCCTTGATTGCACGAATAACGCCTTGATCCATAGGCTGAATCAGTGACGTCGTATTCGGTGGCAGGAACTCGACTTGAACACCGTTATATTCGAGATTAGTTGCGTGGCCACCAGCATTATCCATCAAAAGAAAGATTTTAAATTCAAGGCCTTTTTCTGCAAGATAAAGTTTTACCTGAGTGATAAAGCATTGGTGAAACCAGTCCGATGTGAGGCTTTTCGTGATCCAGGCCTTAGGGTTATGCATCCAATACACTGGCAGCAGATTCTTATTCTTGTTCTTCAAAGCCCTAGGGTTCTTTGACTTGTAGATAAGCCCGGGCTTTAACATAAAGCCCGCAGCATTCCCGCACATGATGAGGGTAACGCGATCTTTGTGCGCTTTAAATCCTGGGGCTTTAGCTTCTTCCTTGAAGAGAAAAGTGCGAGATGGCATTCTCTTCTAAAATAAGACAGTCTCATCCATGTTGAAGACTTGCTCAGGAACATATTCCCCTTCGGCGATTATTTTCTTGAAGTCGTTCTTGACGTAATCTTCTGCGGCAGCTGTATCTGCAGAGGCAGCTTCGCCATGCACTGAAATACTTTTTAGGCCATAGCGTTTTTGAAATTTGAAGAACCATCCCTTGCTAGCAATGAACGGTTGTATCCTCGGTGGAGAATCGCTGTAGGGTCCTGGTTGTGGGTCGTCGATATCTTCTTCTCTCCCCTCCTCCTCTCCACGGTCGCCACTGTCATCGACGGGTTCGTTTGTAGCAAATGTATCGTACAGCTTCTTCGCCTTTGTTTGTATGATATTGCTGTCTAAGCTGATGTTTTTCTTTCTGCAATCAGCAATCCACAGAGCCAACGCAGCTTCCATCCGCACTACTGCCTTATTGCGGGATGTTACGACCCTCTTCGCTGATTTATCAAAAGAAATGCTTGCTGTTTTCCTGATCTTTGCCTCGTCCCTTTTGATGTAGCGAACAGTAGATATATTGAGGCCAAAATAGTGGCCGACATCCGTGAACCTTTTTCCTTCTTTCAACATATCTAAGAGTTTCACCTTATCTACTATGGTTAACATCCTCTTTTGCTGCTTAATCTGACACCAGAAGCCTTAGAAGGTGAAGGACGTTTGGGAGGCATTGCAAAGGTTAAATTACACGTGAAAACACAATCACAAGCAAAACGTATTAATAAGCACAACGTGAACGGCGCACACGTGAGTTAGACTGAACGAGTGAGGCGAGACATTGGAAAATGGAGGGAAAAGCAAATTGCAATGAAAAAGTCAATCAGACCCCATGATACAGAACATGCAGAAAAACAATTCTGTGATTCGTCGTCTCCCGACCTTTCAGCCCATAGCATTCCATGAACTATCTCACGTAGGTGAGAGCCTTTTTGTTTTCCGAAACGCTGATAGCGGTATCGTATTTTACATGGTGCAATACTACTTTTTACTGTTCTATTATTCTTAGGCTAGGAAATACTTGTTTTATCAATAAAATATTGAAAATTTTAATATTCACTAGGTCACGTAGGTGAGAGCCTTTGTGTTTTACGAAACGTGATACCGGTATCGTATTTTACATGGTGCAATACTGTTAGGAGTGTATTTATGTTTTTTACTATTTCTAACTGTATTATTATTCTTAGGCTAGGAAATACTTGTTTTATCAATAAAATAATGAAAATTTTAATATTCACTAGATCACGTAGGTGAGAGCCTTTGTGTTTTCTGAAACGCTGATACCGGTATCGTATTTTACGTT
This sequence comes from Halocaridina rubra, assembly GCA_037179515.1. Lineage (NCBI taxonomy): Eukaryota > Metazoa > Arthropoda > Malacostraca > Decapoda > Atyidae > Halocaridina > Halocaridina rubra. The sequence goes on along the minus strand of JAXCGZ010022669.1, from coordinate 139,711 downwards.
GTGCAAGACTGTTAGTATTTATGTTTTTTTCCTATTTTTTACTGTTTTATTATTCTTATGCTAAGAAATACGTTTTTTTATCAATAAAATCATGAAACTACTGGAAATTTTAATATACAGTATATGCTAGCTCACTTAGGTGCGACCCCAATACATTGTGCGCTATCGGACACTATTTGACACGATGCAATACCCTGTACTGTGAGTTATATATCTAAATTTATGTTTTTTACTATTTTTTACTGTTTTATTATTCGTAGGCTGGGAAATAAATTTTTTTTATCAATTAAATAATGAAATTTGTTTTTTTTTCAATAAAAAAATTAAAATACTTAAAATTTTTATTTTTTCAATATTTTAATAGTTTTGCATATACCCAAAAAATAAAATAATAATTTGCCAAAAAAAAAAAAACCGTGGTACAGTGAAAACGCGAGCCAAGAAACGCGATCCAGCGAAGGATCACTGTATATATATATATATATATATATATATATATATATATATATATATATATATATATATATATATATATATATATATATATATATATATATATATATATATATAGTGAGGGAGGGGGTAAGAATATTTCCTTCGTATTCTCCTGTGTGTCGTAAAAGTTGACTAAATGTAGAGGAGTGAGGACTGGGAATCCTCTTCTCTGTATTTACTTCCCACAAAAAGTCAAAGCATTTTCTCTGACTCAGCCACCCCCTTATAAGGGGGAATATGGCTTTGATATATATATATATATATATATATATATATATATATATATATATATATATATATATATATATATATATATATATATATATATATATATATATATATATATATATATATATATATATATCCAATTAAGCACATTACATATGTGAAAACATGAATCATTTTTTTTACCCCGACCGGGACTCGAACTTAGGACTTATGATTACTAAGTCAAGGCGCTACCATTACACCACAGAAGGTTAAAAGGAATCTAACCTTATAGCTTATATCTGCTATACTTAGGAATGAACGCATTCTAACTGAATGCCACTATGTTCATATTACAGATTCCCCAACCTCACTCGTGGCTTCATTTTAGCATTTAATTCAATTCCCAATCTCATTCGGGCCATGAAATAACCAAGTAATGATTCATGTTTTCACATATGTAATGTGAAAACATTACATATTTGCATATCTGTCGACTGTATCACACTAGCTGATTCTTAATCAACCTTGAATTATAAGTATGTTATAATAGTTTTACTTTGTGTTTCTTGTGTTTTTGGCAGAGAATCCACCATGCTCTATGACCCAGCCATATCAGCTCCTAAAAACAAGTACACCGTCGCTCTAGTGGTAGCTCACGAACTTGCTCATCAGTGGTTCGGTAATCTTGTAACACCTGAATGGTGGAATGACCTGTGGCTTAACAAAGGCTTCGCACTGTTTTTCCAGTATATTGGAATGGATTATGTAAGTTAAATACAGCTCCTGACTCATATCAAGTGAACACAAGTTTAGTTCTCGAAGATGCTTTTCGTTTGTACGAGTATATATGCATTAGGCTACTTGGAATTCGAGGAAGGCATTGTGCTAGCTTCTTCCAGTTCTATGAGTGTACCAAGTGCTCCTAATGATATCCAGAACTTTCCAGAGTAACTATAGTTTAAATATGTATAGTTTGTAGCTCATGATGTTGATACTGCGATGGACACATTTATATCTGTAGCGTTCACTGAGAATTGCATAACTAAAAGGATGTTTTGTTTGTTTAGTAGAAAGCTGTTCTTTTCCAGCCAGAGGAGATTCATCACATGCTCTATTATCTTGAGAAAAAAACGAGAAAGTAAAGCTTTACTTCACTGTTAGATAGGGGAACTCGGACTACCATTATTTGCTTGCTCAGGCATCCAACGCCCCCAAGCTTACTTATACATCATTTCATGAGAGCTACTTGGGAATAAAGAAAGGGCTCTAGGCAAAACCCCTCCCATTCTAGCCACTATCAACACAGCATGCTCAGAGATTGCATCATTAGTTGTGCGAAGACTATATTGAACCGTATCTTAACTTGCTAAAGGCAACGGAGAGAGGAAATATGCGTGCCGCAAAGTTCCTACTTAAACAATATACAGTATATAAGCAAATAAAATTTTGCGATATCTCCTAAACTGTCATTATCTCCTATTAGGTAGAGCCTACCTGGAAGGTTAATGAGCTGTTCGTGACTGAAATGTTGCAAAGTGTCTTAAATGAAGATAGTCTGCAATCGTCACACCAAATCAGCATCTCTGTTGGACATTCTGACGAGAGTCGTCAGATCTTTGACGCCATCTCTTATAATAAAGGTCTGTTGAAGATGAATAAAATATTGTAGTTTAGACAAACATTTAGATCAAATTTTCTATATAAAGCCGATGATGTGAATAAAACTTTTATTATGATAAATGGTATTAAGAGGTAATTAGTTGAATTATATAGTTGTCATGATAATAATAATAATAATAATAATAATAATAATAATAATAATAATAATAATAATAATAATAATAATAATAATAATAATAATAATAATAATAATTATTATTATTATTATTATTATTATTATTATTATTATTATTATTATTATTATTATTATTATTATTATTATTATTATTGTGTCTTCATATCCTGCTGTAGCCAGGCAGGTGGCAGCACCTTAAGCAGAAAAGTGACACATTATCATAACTTGCACATCCTCACCCCATTTTATCAGCCAATTTGAAGCAAGGAAAGAATTTCAGTGAGGAAGAGGTTGCCCACCTTTTCTCCCCTGTGTCTTTTAGTAGACTTCTACGATATGCAGGGAATACTCATGTACAATTTATTCTCGTCACCATCAAGGATTTTTAGGAATATTAATAATAACATTTTTTAAGAGGCACCATATCCTGGAGAGTTCAGCAGGGTGGCCAAAAGTTTAATACAAGACTTGAGGTAGCAGCAAGGCCTCGGACATAGCCTGCCCATCCCCATCTCCTCTGATAGCTGTATTTATATTTTGGCAAACATAGTAATAATTTTAACGATAACATGGAAAATATGAGGTATTATATTCCTACCTCATAATGATTACTATAAGTACATATTATTAGCTATAATTTATTAATAATGATGAAACTGCAATAACGGCAGCTATAACATTAATGGGTCTTTTTTTTATATAATTGAATAGGTGCTTCACTAATAAGAATGATGAACCATTTCCTGACTGAAGATTCACTGAGAAAGGGTCTAACTTACTACTTGGAAGCATTGTGAGCATGGAACATATAATTTTTATTTTGTTTTAAGTTTGTGCCATCATCGCAGTCATAATTTTATCAAAAGAACTGAGGTAGCAAAACTTTAGCCATTAAAATGTCAGCTTTTATTGAGAAGCTTAGTTCTTTGCAAGTAGCCAGCTATGAATATTTTCAGTGAAACGGAAATTATGGCTTTATTTATTCATTTAAGGGAGTCATTGATATGAATTAGAATAGTGACAAACACATATTAATCTATATACTATACAGTATTTGATACCTGTATGATGCTTTGCTAGAGCCAGAATGTCTCCACCATAATCTGTCTTGCTTCTTGTTTACCAGTCAATATTCAAATGCCAAGCAAGATGACCTTTGGCATTACTTAACGAAATCTGCCCACGAAGACGAAACTTTGCCAGCTGATATGACTGTCAAAGAGATCATGGATACCTGGACTTTACAAATGGGTTATCCCGTCATCACAGTTTCCAGAAGTACTGATGGATCTTCTGCTACACTAACTCAGGTTCGTTGGCGAGTCTTTTATATTTTCCTATTGAAAATTTACTTTTCTAACTTATATTCTTAAAAAAGGATTTTAATTTTCAGATGTATTCCTTTGGTAAAAGCTCTATATAGGCAGAGGGCAATGTGACTCAAATTGCCACAAGCAACAGGAAAAAATAATTAGACAGAAATTATTTTATACTTCAGTAGGTTAAAACGAACACGATCTCGTCATGTATGTAAAGTGCATAGCTTAATTAATGGCATTTATAAAATAATCCTTTCTCTTCAGGAACGTTTCTTAATGTCAACGAGTAATAGTACAAATAAGGAGGACAGGGGTCATGACATTCACAGGAGCGACAACGCCAATTACATGTGGTGGGTTCCAATTAACTATGCGTCTCAGAGCATTCCGGACTTCAATGATACTGGCGCTATGATTTGGATGAAAGCCGCAGATTCCCACATCACTCTTGATGACTTACCATCTAATGACGAGTGGGTGGTCTTCAACATTCAAGAAACAGGATATTACAGAGTTAACTATGATGAAAACAATTGGAATCTGCTAATCCAACAGCTGCGAGACAATCATACTGTTATTCATACTGTTAACAGGGCTCAGATCATTGATGATGCCATGAATCTTGCGAAAGCAGGTATTGTGTTCTATCCTGTCACGTAATCGGGCAATATTGGGTTAAGAACTTGATGGACTGCCAACTCCTAAGTAGTATATTCTTTAATATTCACATAATTTTCAACAAATTTGCATCTGAGTTCTAATCTGAGCTCTGTCTTCATGCTATATATTTTGTCTTTAGTCGTTTTTATGGAAGAAAGAGATATTGGACAAATTATTCAAGTTACCAGTTACCTCTTTGAGATAGCATAGCTTTCATTTTCATAGGCCTACTGGATTACGGTCTCGCCCTACGCGTTTATAGTTATTTGGCCAATGAAACAGAGTATGTGCCCTGGCAAGCAGCTTTTAACAACCTTGACTACCTCTTGAGTATGTTCCAGCGAACGGGCGGATACGGTGCCATGAAGGTAAGAATATTGTTGTTGGTAGGATGTGTGATAACGCTAGTGGAAGAAGGGTAATACTTTTACTTTCTGGTTCTCTGTTTATACCACTACTGGCAACTGAAAGGGATATTCTTGGTGGTGGAGAGGAAAGAATTCTGACCTCATATTCTTTGTGTATTTTAGGATGCTATTAAAACTGATCATTAAACACTGAATTTCTTTCTTGCCTGAGATACAACTGAAAAAGATACGAGAATAGGCAAGGAGAACATTGACACTCTTACTTCTTCTTTTCTTTTTAATCAGAGCTGTAGCTGATCAGCAAGATATGGCATCTCATTCTACATGGATGTATTAGATAAATATATGAGACACATTGAAATAATATCATTGTAATTTCTTATATATATATATATATATATATATATATATATATATATATATATATATATATATATATATATATATATATATATATATATATATATATATATATATATATATATATATATATATATATATATATATATCTAAGTGCTTGAACCTCTTTTCCTTTTTTTTCAGAATTATATTTTGGATTTGATAATTCCCTTGTATGAATCTGTTGGTTTAGAGAGTGCTCCAGAGGATGATCTGCTTGATCATTACAAGAGGAACACAGCCATTTTATGGGCTTGCAGACTGGAATATGAAGATTGTTTGAATAATGCGATTTCTCTTTTTAGCCGGTGGATGGAAAATCCTGATTACACAAGGTATGGCTTATAATTGTCATATGATTCGTTTTAAGGGGAATAACACAACATGAAGATATCTGTGGTGTTTAAAAGGTGTAAATTATAGTATCTGTACTTGAGCGAGTGCTCGAGGCTGGAAGATTTTGTGTAAGGAAGAGGTTTGAATATTTTATTGGGCAAAGCTTCCATCCAGTTTAAGGAGTATTGAAAAGTTTGTCTGTTCAAACAGCCGACACCTCCTCGTAAATCAGTTAAAGCTTATTAAGTAGAGAACACCAAGGTGTTTATTATTATTATTATTATTATTATTATTATTATTATTATTATTATTATTATTATTATTATTATTATTATTATTATTATTATTGTGCCACCAGGACGGGCCAAAAAAAAATAAATCTACATTCATCGGGCCTGAGCACAAAGAAAAATAGAGTGAAACAGAGATGTTTGCTGTGATTAGGCTTATTTTCTATTTTGTAAATATTTATCAATTAAAACTGTCTTATCTCTATCAAAATATTCTTTAGCATATCTTGGAACGTCAAAAGCCCATGTAGCACATACCGTAACTTAGTGAGATCAAAATTAATCTGCCAATCCAAGGACCAGACATCCTGCCCGTCTATTTAAATGACCAAAAAAAAAAAATTATTAGTTATGTCTAAGATGAAGAAGGGATGGCACTGGTATGTGTTTTCTAGATAAGTTAGCATGCATAATGAGTACACTAGAGCAATTTTCAGGTTATTGATAAAGTCAACTAAACATAAGTTTAGGCACAAAAGCAGGAATGTATTTGCCTTTCTTGTGGCTCTTCTAAAATTGTAACAGCAGCTAATTCTTTCTTAACCGGCTATAATTAATTTATTTCATTCTAATAGTATCATTGCGCCCAACCTCAAGAGTACTGTTTATTGTAAGGGCATCGAATTGGGTGGTGAAGACGAATGGCAATTTGCGTGGGAGAGTTACTTAGAATCTAACGTCGCCTCTGAAAAAAGGCTCCTTCTCAGTGCTTTAGGATGCACAAAGAAAATCTGGATGCTGTCTAGGTAAGTTTTGTTACGTTACTCTCTATTTTCTCTGAATGTTCTAGATCCTGCTGAAGCCAGAAAGGTGGCCACAACTTAACAGAAAAAAAAGGAAAAGATTGCAGGAAAGATAGCAGGGACTGCCATCTTTTCAGTCCCTTATCCCATTTAGTAGGCTCTTGCAACATACAGTAAATATGAAAGTGTCATTCTTTCTCCCCCACCGTAGTGGAACAGAGAATAAAATAATTCCCTCTCCATAGGCCTTCAATACAGTATTCAATCAGAGATTCAATAATGGAACTGTTTCTTCCCTTTTGCCATATTATTGCTTTTATAAGTTACAGTATGATTATATGACATTTTTCTCACTTAAATGCCGTAGAACCCTATATTACTGAAAATACTTTAGTTTGTTATAGTATTAGCTTAAGAAGGTACATGATAATCAAATACTTTTTATTCTCTCAAATATTTTAGAGCCATAAAAGCATCTCATTTTTCTAGAAACTTGATAATTAACGTATGCAAATTATTTCCTCTTCCTCAAGGTATATGGAAATGGCCTTTTCCAATAGCAGTGGCATTCGAAAGCAAGACTCGGATACTGTCTTTTCTGCTGTTGGTAATAATGACTTAGGACGTCCATTAGCTTGGTCTTACCTGCGGGACAAGTGGGATGATATATATGTTTAGTAAGTAGAAACTACAACATGATAATTTTCAGTCTCTGATGAAATATTCTTGTGTGTTAATACTCTTATAATTTACCACAAAACATGTTCAGTGCAGACCGTTTGTAAAAACCAATATTTTGGTGAGAGGAATCAGCCTGGTATCTTATCTTGAAGAATCATCAGTAAGGCCACAACTTACTCAAAAAGTCAGTTTCTAGGGCTTCATCACACTATATAATATGAATACTAAACAGTATACTGGAATGAGAACTCTTATACTCGCGGTGTAAACAGCATTCGTGCATTTTTTGTTTCATTGCAGAAATGTCACAGTAAATATATTCCTTTCAATAGTTTATAATTTGTTTATTTATCTATTTATTTTCTCATTCATTACAGCCATGGGAAAGCCAGGAAAAAGAACATCAAAGCAGCTACTGAAGGTTTCAATACTAAACAACAGCTGAGAGAGGTAATGAAAATGTATTGTTCGATGTGAAAGTAGTCTGGACATTTTATTATTATTATTATTATTATTATTATTATTATTATTATTTATTATTATTATTATTATTATTATTATTATTATTATTATTATTATTATTATTAATGCCATGAAAGTTTTGCTACTTAATTAATATGCTCCATATTCACTGAGGCACTGCGCTGTACATCTGTTGTATATAGTTTTCTTTTTGACACCAATAATACAGTAGTATGCATACTTCCTCCCCAGATCACTTTGTTTGAAGAGGATCACAGGGCAGAGTTGGAAGCTGTCTCTAAAACTGTCGAACAAGTCCAAGAGAACACTTTGAACAACATAGCATGGATGGAGAAGAACTACAACACCATTGTCCAATATCTAGAGGAAGAGGGATACTCACCAACACTGAATAACTCTTAGAAGTGATCCAGAAGCAAATGAATGTCTTGGCAGAGTCCTGGTACTGTTAATCCACCTTATTGGAAATCTAATTTCTGTTTTGGTGTGTCATTACAATTAGCCAGTTTTAACTCTGAGTGCCTTTTGTTTAAGGTATCGTTGTCTAATTTTCAGACGGAGTTCTTATATTCTCATTTTTGTTTTTATTTCCCTTGTGGTCTCTTACCAGTTTTTTTTGCAAATGTTATCTTTGATTATTCTCAGAAAATTATGTGTGATTTCAACGTTTATTAAGCAGTTACAGCTTAGTAACGTTAGCCCTGGTTAAGTTTTGTATCATTAGTGGCGATTATGTTAATGGAATTCATTATTTTATGACCTTTGGAACTGATGTGGTGTCGTGTCTATTGAGAGTTGCTGAAAATGCTGCAAGGTTCACGGAAAACCTTCCATGCACTTGTAAAGTGTTAGCATTAAATATTTGTGTATGTATTTGAGATTTAGAGGTAAAAGTGCAGGTGTAACTCATAATTTGTATTTATTAATATGGGCAAGATATATTTTGTTCAACAAACGTTTCATTGAATGACCTTAGAGGAAAAAAAGAAGCAAATCTTGATTTGCCATATTATAAATATGTAAATCTAACTTTGTAAATATCATACACTATTCAAGATTTCCATAATAATGTTTGTATTAGTGATTCATTGATGCAAATAAGTAAGGACAGTTTCGTATGAGCTATAATAGTATGCACTGTCAATGGTAATGTTTAGATAATAAAATGATGAGGTATCACACAATCACTTTTTAGAGGGAGAGTTTGAGTGTTTATTGTACATAACCGACAAGCATTATTGGACTATTTTTTTTGTATTCTGGGTAGATAATGAAATATAATAACCATTGTGGAAGTTGCAGCAGCGATTCATTTATATGCTAATTTTATGAACTCCAATCAAATGTATGCTTTACTGTTATGTTAATGTTTTTTATCAGAGGAATAATATTCAAGTGCGTGTTTTAATACCCATACCTTGTCATTTTTGTTTAAATTTGATGATATTAGTAACGTTCTTGTGCACATTTTACTATTGACGCCATTTTCTCTCCTTCACAAAGAGCTTTATATTATATCTTGTGCTGATGTTATTATGATATCCATTTTAGAGGATTAATCCACCGAATAAGTTTTAGAAGCACTTATTGATAACTGTAAATTTTAGCATGTTAATAAAGATTGTCATTTTCTATTACAGATTTTACTTATTTCTACTTCTTCTTCCTTACCTATAAATGCTATATTTCATATTCTTCTTGTCTGAATTATTATGCAAATATTGTGGTATTTAATAGACTATTTGTTACTTGATATTACGATTGTGTACATAGTCAATACCGCTGAACATTAATAAAGACCTTTCTTCTAAGAATTAAGATCCTCTTTGAGTATTAATTGTATCTGTTGCTGGACAATTTTGCAGTCACTTTTAATCCTTGTTGTTTTAGCCTTCAGATATGCATTTTTTATTATTTATATTTTCCTATCTTCATTTATGTCTTAGTGTCGTGTCAGCAGCATTTTGCTTACTACTTGTAATTATTGCCTCAGTGACTAAGTAGGCTGTGTTTTATGACTATACTAAGGAGAATTTTAATGCGTCTTTTTTTCTTCATAGTTATACTTTTAAGAGTTTGTAGCCATACTATTAGGACTGTAAATTGTGCATGTGTACAAATAATTGTCTGTTATCTGCCTTTTGAACTGTATAGAAATTCTGCAGATTATATTTGATTGAAATGGTGTTATACAAAGTGTGTGAAAAAATGAAAGATGTAGAAAGGATACTGCTATTTTTTTAAGATATACTGTATTGTAATGTAGAGGCTTTATAACTGTAAATAATATTTGTTAATATATGGAACAAAACTGCTCTTATCTTCATTGCCCGTTTGAAGTAAGTCTGTCTATATACAATATCCAAAATCTTCCTTCTAAGGGGGGTGACTCAATCAAAACCAAAATCTTGATTCTGTTGTGAGAGGACAAAACATAAAGGAGGGGAAACCCAGTCCCCTCGCTCCTCCCCAATTCGTCAACTTTTACGAAATGCGAGGGAACATAGAGGGGGTATTCTCATCCCCCTCATCAGCGGGTGCGACCACTGCAAACTAAAAAAACGTGATGACCGCATAGTAACTCCTCTTTTATTTACTGATGACACCTCGTGGACATACAACTCATGACATCGCATAGAAATACTGAGGCAATGCATCCCACCGTTAAAAGCCAGTAATTACACCTAAATCTGGTTCTTTGAACCATCTATTGGTCTACTAATGCAGCTAAGTATATATATATATATATATATATATATATATATATATATATATATATATATATATATATATATATATATATATATATATATATATATATATATATATATATATATATTATATATATATACATACATACATACATACATACATACATACATACATACATACATACATACATACATACATACATACATACATACATACATACATACATACATACATACATACATACATACATACATACATACATACATACATACATACATACATACATACATACATACATACATACATACATACATACATACATACATACATACATACATACATACATACATACATACATACATACATACATACATACATACATACATACATACATACATACATACATACATACATACATACATACATACATACATACATACATACATACATACATACATACATACATACTATATATATATATATATATATATATATATATATATATATATATATATATATATATATATATATATATATTTCTATCTATCTACCTTGGCTGTTTCCCCCTATAATTGGGGGTAGCCGACATCAAGAAAGGAAAACAATAAGGGGATTACTTTGCTCTATGGGCAATGACGAGGGAGCTAGCGACCGTTCAGATGGCACTGCTGGAGTGCCACAGCCCATCCTCCCGGCTCTTCCACAACCTGTGTCGCTTCACAACTGCCAACTCCTCCTACTGCCCCTGCCACAGGGCTATCTCTGTAAGATGCACCCTCGTGGTAACAGCAGATGCCCATCAGAGCTGCGTCACAATCGCTTGCCACTCATTCCTATTCCTAGCACGCTCGCTTGCTTCCCTCACATCCATCCTCCTATCATTCAGGGCTCTCCTTACTCCATCCATCCATCCAACCCTAGGCCTCCCTCTAACATTTCTCCCATCAACTCTCGCATTCATCACCTTATTCAGCAGCCTTTCATCATCCATCCTTTCCACATGGCCAAACCATCTCAGAACATTCACATCTACTCTGCCTGCAATTTCTCTCCTCACACCCTATCTTGCTCTCACCACTTCATTCCTAACCTTATCCAATCGAGATACACCAATCATACTCCTCAGGCATTTCATCTCAAACACATTTAGTTTCCGTCTCTCACTTACTTTCATACCCCATAACTCTGATCCATACATCACAGTTGGCACAACCACTTTCTCATACAAAACTTTCTTAGCACTCATTTCCAACCCTCTATTCTTCATCACTCCTTTCAATGGACCCAACACTTTACGTCCTTCATTCACTCTGGGACACAAATCTGCTTCCACTCCACCATTTGCAGCTATAACCGAGCCTAAATACTTAAACTGCTTAACTTCCTCAAGTGTCTCTCCATTCAACATAACATTCAATCCAGCACCATCCTCATTTCTTGTACACCTCATAACCTTACTCTTTCCCACATTCACTCGCAACTTCCTTCTCTCACACACCATTCCAAATTCTGACACTAACTGACACAGCTTTTCCTCTGAATCTGCCACCACCACAGTATCATCTGCAAACAGCAACTGATTCAGCTCCCACTCGTTATCATCCCCATCTACCATTCTCAAACCTCGACCATGCACTCGCTCATTCACCTCTCTTACAACTCCCTCAATATACATATTGAACAACCATGGTGACATCACACATCCCTGTCTCAGTCCCACACTCACTGGAAACCACTCAATCACTTCATTCCCTACACTAACACAAGCTCTACTGCCCTAATAAAACTCTTCACTGCATGCAACAATTTACCATTAATTCCATATAATCTCAAACCATTCCACATAGCCTCTCTATCAACTCTATCATATGCTTTCTCCAGATCCAAAAATGCAAAATACACATCCATACCCTTTGCTAAATATTTCTCACATAACTGCCTAACTATAAAAATCTGATCTATACAACCTCTACCTCTCCTAAATCCACTCTGCACTTCCGCGATCACATATTCTGTCTTATCCCTAATCCTATTAACCAGTATCCTACCATACACTTTTCCTACCACACTCAACAAACTTATACCCCTAAAATTACTGCATTCATACACATCTCCCTTACCTTTGTATAGGAGCACTATACAAGCAATCACCCATTCCACTGGCACCAATGACAACATAAAGCATATATTAAACACTCTCACTAACCATTCCAATGCAATCACACCCCCTTCTTTCAACATCTCCACTCTCACACCATCCATTCCAAGTGCTTTACCTGCTTTCGCTTCATACAATGCCCTTTTCACCTCCTCTCTTGTAATCTCTCTCTCATTTTCATCTCCCATTACTGACCCTTGAACCCCTCCCCCACTGCCACTATAGCTGCCTCTCTATCTTCATCAACATTCGGCAAGCACTCAAAATATTCTGCCCATCTTTTCCTTGCATCGTTTCCTCTTAACATCTGTCCATTCACATCTTTCACTGTCTCTTCCATCCTCGATCCACCCTTCCTTACTCTCTTCACTTCTTTCCAAAACTTCTATTTATTCTCCTCATATGACCTACTAAAATCCTGTCCCCACCTAACATTTGCCAACCTCTTCTCTTCCTCTACCTTCCGCTTGGTTTCCACATTTTTCTCCTTATATCTTTCATACTTCTCCCTACTTTTACACTGCAGCCATTCCTCAAAAGGCCCTCTTTTTCTCTTCCACCTTCATTTTCACCCCTTCATTCCACCACTCGCTGCCCCTCCTCATGCCACCTCCAACAAACCTCTTTCCACACACATCACTTGCATGTCCCACAAAACATTCTTTCATCAACCCACATTCCTCCTCTATCTCCCGAACTTCTCTTTCTTTCACCCTGTCATATGCCACTCTCAACCTGTCCTGATATTCCTGTCTCTTCTCTGGCTTTTTCAACTCTTCCACCTTCACTATTTCCCTTCTACATCCCCCCACACTATTTCCCCACTCTTTTGCTACTACCACTTTTGCTTCAACCAAAAAATGATCAGACATCCCAGCAGCCACACCCCTGAATGCATGCACATCTTTCACTCTACCAACCATGCTCTTTGCTACCAACATATAATCCATCAATGCTCTTTCTTTCACTCTTCCATTTGCCACTCTCATCCATGTATACTTATTTATTAACGTCTTCTTAAATAAACTATTACCTATCACCAACTCTTGCTCCACACATATATCTAACAGTCTCTCGCCACTCTCATTCCCACTTGGTACCCCATACTTTCCTACAACACCTTCTATCTATCCATCACCCACTCTGGCATTCATGTCACCCAACACAACTACATAGTTCCTTCTACTCAGGCCATCCACACATCTAGTTAACTCATTCCAAAATTCATCCCGCTCTTCCTCACTTCTCTCACATTCTGGCCCATAGGCACTAACAAAAGCCCAACATTCCCTTCCTATCCTAGCCCTCACCCACATCAGCCTAGATGACACTGCTTTCCGTTCTACTACCTTATTTACCATCCATTCACTCAGCAATAATGCCACACCTTCTCTCGCTCTCCCCCTTTCAACCCCAGACACCCTACCCGTCACATCACCAAACGTCACTTCTCCTTTTCCTTTCATCTTCGTCTCACACAATGCCAATACATCCATCCTCCTCCTACCAAACATATATATTATCTCACATCTTTTGCTCTCTATCGTACTACAACCACGCACATTTAGACACCCCAAAACTAGAGTTTGGGGAGAAGTTATTCTCCCCTCTACTCCCCTTCTTCCTTGATGTCTCGCAGGAGGTTGATACAAGGGGGGGAGTCCTAGTCCTCCCGCCCCGTCCACTTTTAGTCGCCTTTTACGACACGCAGGGAATACGTTGAGGCTATTCTTTGATGTTGTGCCCGCCACCATATATATATATATATATATATATATATATATATATATATATATATATATATATATATATATATATATATATATATATATATATATATATATATATATATGTAAAAGTAGGAAGGAGTATGAAAGATATAGGGAGAAAAATGTGGAAACCAAGCGGAAGGTAGAGGAAGAGAAGAGGTTGGCAAATGTTAGGTGGGGACAGGAATTTAGCAGGTCATATGAGGAGAATAAAAAGAAGTTTTGGAAAGAAGTGAAGAGAGTAAGGAAGGGTGGATCGAGGATGGAAGAGACAGTGAAAGATGTGAATGGACAGATGTTAAGAGGGAACGATGCAAAGAAAAGATGGGCAGAATATTTTGAGTGCTTGCTGAATGTTGAGGAAGATAGAGAGGCAGCTATAGTGGCAGTGGAGGGTGTTCAAGTGCAAGTAATGGGAGATGAAAATGAGATGGAGATTACAAGAGAGGAGGTGAAAAGGGAATTATATGAAGTGAAAGCAAGTAAAGTGCCTGGAATGGAAGGTGTGAGAGTGGAGATGTTGAAAGAAGGGGGTGTGACAGCAGTGGAATGGTTAGTGAGAGTGTTTAATATATACTTTATGTTGTCATTGGTGCCAGTGGAATGGGTGATTGCTTGTATAGTGCCCCTATACAAAGGTAAGGGAAATGTGTATGAATGCAGTAATTTTAGGGGTATAAGTTTGTTGAGTGTGGTAGGAAAAGTGTATGGTAGGATACTGGTTAATAGGATTAGGGATAAGACAGAAAATGTGATCGCAGAAGTGCAGAGTGGTTTTAGGAGAGGTAGAGGTTGTATAGACCAGATTTCTATAGTTAGGCAGTTATGTGAGAAATATTTAGCAAAGGGTATGGATGTGTATTATGCATATTTGGATCTGGAGAAAGCGCATAATAGAGTTGATAGAGACGCAATGTGGAATGTTTTGAGATTATATGGAATTAATGGTAAATTGTTGCATGCCGTGAAGAGTTTGTATGAGGGCAGTAGAGCTTGTGATAGGGTTGGGAATGAAATGAGTGAGTGGTTTCCAGTGAGTGTGGGACTGAGACAAGGATGTGTGATGTCACCATGGTTGTTCAATTTGTATACTGATGGAGTCGTAAGAGAGGTGAATGAGCGAGTGCGTGGTCGAGGTTTGAGAATGGTAGATGGGGATGATAGTGGGTGGGAGCTGAATCAGTTGCTGTTTGCAGTTGATACTGTGGTGGTGGCAGATTCAGACGAGAAGCTGTGACAGTTAGTGTCAGAATTTGGAATGGTGTGTGAGAGAAGGAAGTTGCAAGTGAATATGGGAAAGAGTAAGGTTAGGAGGTGTACAAGAAATGAGGATGGTGCTGGATTGAATGTTATGTTGAATGGAGAAACACTTGAGGAAGCTGATCAGTTTAAGTATTTAGGCTCGGTAATAGCTGCAAATGGTGGAGTGGAAGCAGATTTGTGTCCCAGAGTGAATGAAGGATGTTAAGTGTTGGGTGCGTTGAAAGGAGTGATGAAGAATAGAGGGTTGGAAATGAATGTCAAAAAAGTTTTGCATGAGAATGTGGATGTGCCAACTGTGATGTATGGATCAGAGTTATGGGGTATGAAAGTATGTGAGAGACGGAAACTAAATGTGTTTGAGATGAAATGCCTGAGGAGTATGATTGGTGAATCTCGGTTGGATCGGGTTAGGAATGAAGAGGTGAGAGCAAGAACGGGTGTGAGGAGAGAAATTGCATCCAGAGTAGCTATAAATATTCTGAGATGGTTTGACCTTGTGGAAATGATGGATGATGAAAGAATGCTGAAAAAGGTGATGAATGCGAGAGTTGATGGGAGAAATGTTAGAGGGAGGCCTAGGTTTGGGTGGATGGATGGAGTAAGGAGAGCCCTGAATGGTAGGAGGATGGATGTAAGGGAAGCAAGAGAGCGTGCTAAGAATAGGAATGAGTGGCGAGCGATTGTGACGCAGCTCTGATGGGCATCTGCTGTTACCACGAGGGTGCATCATACAGAGGTAACCCAGTGGTAGGGGCAGTAGGAGGAGTTGGCGGTTGTGAAGCGACACAGGTTGTGGAAGAGCAGGGAAAACGGGCTGTTTCACTCTAGCAAAGCCATCTGAATGGTCGCTAGCTCCCTCGTCATTGCCCATAGAGAAAAATATTCCCCATATTGTTTATATATATATATATATATATATATATATATATATATATATATATATATATATATATATATATATATATATATATATATATATATATATATATATATATATATATATATATATATATATATATATATATATATATATATATATATATATATATATATATATATATATATATATATATATATATATATATATATATATATATATATATATATATATATATATATATATATATATATATATATATATATATATATATATATATATATATATATATATATATATATATATATATATATATATATATATATATATATATATATATATATATATTTATTTATTTCATTTTATTATTTTTTTTTTTAAAGAGTGTGACACCGAGACAGGCAGAAACTGCCCTCATCAACAAAGGCCCGGGCAAGAGAAAATACCAAGACGAAGGAAAAGAAAAAGGTTAAGGGCAAGGCAGAGATGAGGTAATGTCACACAAAGGAAAACGTCAGACAGAAAAAAACAGTCAAAGTACAGAGGACCCAGAGATATGGAGGACTAGGCTCTGAGATGATGATAGATCTGCTTTTTGAAGGATGAAAGGTCATACGAATTAGGAAAGACAGAAGGAGGAAGAGAGTTCCAGAGTCTGGAGGCAGATGGGAAGAAGCAGTTGCTGCACCACCCAATCCGCGAGCTACAAATCTCCCCACAGTACCTGTCAAATGAGGCCGCTTTTCGAGTGTTACGCGGCCTCAGCAGTAGAGGAGGGATGCAACTCGCCAACTCATCAGAGCAGCGATGGAAGTAGTAGCGATAGAAAAGTGAAAGGGAAGATACCTTACGGCGAAGAGGGAGAGAATCCAGTTTAGAAGTAAAAGAAGGATCATTAATGAGTATGACTGCCTTAGATTCAACCCTATCAAGAAGATAAGTGAAGGAAGAAGCACCCCAGATGTGTGAGCAGTATTCTAAGCAAGGGCAGATAAGACCTTTGTAAATTTTAAGTAACTGCAATGAGGAAAATAATAACGAAAACGAAACAAAACCCCCAAATTTTTTGGATGAAAATTTAGAAATTTGGATTATGTGATTCCTTCAAGACAAGTTAGAGGCTGTATGGATTCCTAATATATTGATAGAGTTAAGAGGGTAAATTTCATTAGTTTCAAACACAATAGGGTTATCAGGAGGAGAAGAAGATAAAGAGAAAACCAGAAACTGTCTTGGAGGCATTGAATTTAACTAAATTTTGAGTGCCCCATTCAGATACTCTCTGCAAATCGGAGTTAAGAGTAGAAGAAAGAGTGATACGAGATTGATTACGAGTAACAGATGAAGGTTATGAAGAAAAGGCAGACTAAAAGTGAAGGGTAGAATCATCGGCAAAGGCATGAAGAAGAGAGGAACATGGGAATTGTAGAAGATCATTGATGAAGAGAAGGAAGAGAGTAGGTGAAAGAACAGGGCCCTGTGGAACACCATTGGAAACAGAGAAAGGGCTAGATGTCGCGACATCAACAACTACAGATATAGAACGGTCAGTAAGAAAACTGGAAATCAGAGAACAGAAAGAAGGGGTAAAGCCATAGGCAGGGAGTTTGGCCAACAAAGCCTTGTGCCAGACTCTGTCAAAAACCTTAGAGATATCAAGGGCTACGACAAAGGATTCCCCATAGTTCCTCAAAGAAGATGACCATACATGAGTAAGATAGGACAGGAGATCACCAGTGGATCTTGCCTTGCGAAAGCCGTACTGGTGATCGGAGACAAGTGAGTTAGATTCAAGGCGTTTCAAGAAGTGAGCATTGAGCAAAGTTTCGAAAACTTTAGCAATAGAGGAAGTTAGAGCAATAGGTCGGTAGTTAGAAGGAATAGAGCGGTCACCCTTCTTAGGAACAGGTTGAACTAGAACATGCTTCCAAGATGAAGGATAGATACTGGTTGACAGAATGAGGCAAAAAAGACAGCAAAGCACGGGAGCCAGTTCATCTGCAAACTCCTTAAGGAACCTTGCACGGATACCATCGGGACCAGATGCCTTGTTTGTCTTTAGTGAGCGAAGAACCTTATGAACTTTGCGTGAAGAAAGGATAAGGGAGGGCATAGGGTTAGAGAGGGGAAAAGACTGAGGAACAGGTGCACTGGAATCGTTGATAGAAGAGTTGGCAGAAAAATGAGAGCCAAAGAGAGTGGCTTTGTCAGTGGGAGAGCAAGCTATAGAACCATCAGAACGAATGAGAGGGGGAAGGCTTCAGTTACAGAAGTTTTTGGAGAGGTCTTTGGCTAAGGACCAGAAGCATTTGTCAGTGGGAGAGCAGTTAAGGTCATCAACTTTCCTTCTTATAAAGGAAGCCTTAGACCTTCGAATCTGAGCTGTACAGCGATTCCTAGCTATAATAAATGCAGAGCGAGTTAAATCGGAAGGAGAGGCTTGGTAAGATCGATGAGCCTGATTCCTAGCCTGGATAGCCATGGAGCTGGCACGGTCAAACCAAGGTTTAAGGGGAGAGAAAGTTTTTGTAGAAGAGGGGATGTACGCCTCAATTCACGCGGTCATGATCTCGGCAACTTTTACAGCTACCCGATCAGGGTTGTGGGGCCGAAAGCAGTAGTCATCCCATGGGAAGTCAAAGAGAAAGTTACGCAAATTTTCATATTGGGTTCTCTCGAAGTGCCAAAGGCGGCGTTGAGTAGGAGGGATTGGTGGTAGGGGAGCGAAAAGGGAAGAGACAGAGATCATGGAGTGGTCAGATTTACCAAGAGGGGAAAGCACAGAATAAGAGTATTTTGAAGGGTTAGAAGTAAAAAATAGGTCAAGAGTGTTTACAGGGATACCATCGGGACCAGATGCCTTGTTCGTCTTTAGCGAGCGAAGAGCCTTATGAACTTTGTGTGAAGAAAGGATAAGTGAGGGCATAGGGTTAGAGAGGGGAAAAGACTGAGGAACAGGTGCACTGGAATCGTTGATAGAAGAGTTGGCAGAAAAATGAGAGCCAAAGAGAGTGGCTTTGTCGGTGAGAGAGCAAGCTATAGAACCATCAGAACGAATGAGAGGGGGAAAGCTTAAGTTAAAGAAGTTTTTGGAGAGGTTTTTGGCTAAGGACCAGAAGCATTTCTCAGTGGGAGAGGAGTAAGGTCATCAAC
>JAXCGZ010022669.1:87500-117500 GCA_037179515.1 Halocaridina rubra | reverse complement strand
GATCCTAACTGGATCCCTTCTCAAGCACAACTGAGAAGGGATCCAGTTAGGATCCGAAATATAGCATTGTTTTATAAGTTTTGTTTCACTGATGGGCTTCCTTACTATATATATATATATATATATATATATATATATATATATATATATATATATATATATATATATATATATATATATATATATATATATATATATATATATATATATATATATATATATATATATATATATATATATATATATATATATATATATATATATATATATATATATATATATACATATATATATATATATATATATATATATATATATATATATATATATATATATATATATATATATATATATATATATATATATATATATATATATATATATATATATATATATATATATATATATATCCAAATAAGCACATTATATATGTGAAAATATGAATCATTTTTTACCCCGACCAGGACTTGAACCTAGGACTTATAATTACTAAGACAAGGCACTACCAAAAACACCACAGAAGGTTAAAAGTAATCCAAAATTATAGCTTATATCTGCTATACTTAGGAATGAACGCATTCTCTTTGAATGCCACGATGTTCATATTACAGATTCCCCAACCTCACTCGTGGCTTCATTTTCGCATTTAATTCAATTTCCCAATCTCATTCGGGCTATACAATAACCAAATAAGCACATTATGTATGTGAAATCATGAATCATTTTTTACCCCGACCAGGACTTGAACCTAGGACTTATAATTACTAAGTCAAGGTGCTACCAACTACGCCACACAAGGTTAAAATGAATCTAAGCTTATAGCTTATATCTGCTATACTTAGGAATGAACGCATTCTAACTGAATGCCACTATTTTCATATTACAGATTCCCCAACCTCACCCGTGGCTTCATTTTCGCATTTAATTCAATTCCCAATCTCATTCGGGCTATACAATAACCAAATAAGCACATTAAATATGTGAAAACATGAATTATTTTTTACCCCGACTAGGACTTGAACCTAGGACTTATAATTACTAAGTCAAGGCGCTACCAACTACACCACAGAAGGTTAAAAGGAATCCAACCTTATAGCTTACATCTGCTATATTTAGGAATGAATGCATTCTATCTGAATGCCACTATGTTCATATTACTGATTCCCCAACCTAGCTCGTGGCTTCATTTTCGCATTTAATTCAAGTCCCAATCTCATTCGGGCTATGCAATTACCAAATAAGCACATTATATATGTGAAAGCATGAATAATTTTCTACCCCGACCAGGACTTGAACCGAGGACTTACAATTACTAAGTCAAGGTGCTACCAACTACACCACAGACGGTTAAAAGGAATCCAACATTACAGCTTATATCTGCTATACTTAGGAATGAATGCATTCTATCTGAATGCCTCTATGTTCATATTACAGATTCCCCAACCTCACTCGAGGCTTCATTTTCGCATTTAATTCAATTCCCAATCACATTCGGGATACACAATAACCAAATAAGCACATTATATATGTGAAAACATGAATCATATTTTACCCCGACCGGAACTTGAACCTAGGATTTACAATTACTAAGTCAAGGCGCTACCAACTACACCACAGAAGGTTAAAAGGAATCCAACCTTATAGCTTATATGTGCTATACTTAGGAGTGAACGCATTCCATCTGAATGCCACTATGTTCATATTACAGATTCCCCAACCTCACTCGTGGCTTTATTTTCGCATTTAATTCAAGTCCCAATCTCATTCGGCCTATACAATAACTAAATAAGCACATTATATATTAGAAAACATGAATTATTTTTTTTTTACCCTGACCAGGACTTGAACCTAGGACTTATAATTACTAAGTCAAGGCACTACCAACTACACCACAGAAGGTTAAAAGATATCCAATCTTATAGCTTATATCTGCTATACCTAGGAATGAACGCATTCTATTTGAATGCCACTATGTTCATATTACAGATTCTACAACCTCATTTGTGGCTTCATTTTCGCATTTAATTCAATTCCCAATCACATTTGGACTATATAATAACCAAATAATGCACATTATATATGTGAAAACATTGATAATTTTTTGCCCCGACCAGGACTTGAACCTAGGAATTATAATTACTAAGTCAAGGCACTACCAACTACACCACAGAAGGTTAAAAGTATCTGCTATATTCTGGAATGAACACATTCTATCTGAATGCCACTATATTCATATTACAGATTCCCCAACCTCACTCTTGGCTTCATTTTGACATTTAAATCAATTCCCAATCTCATTCGGGCTATACAATAACCAAATAAGCACATTATATATGTGAAAACATGAAGTATTTTTACCCCGACCGGGACTTGAACCTAGGACTTATAATTACTAAGTCAAGGCACTACCAACTACACCATAGAAGGTTAAAAGGAATCCAACCTTATAGCTTATATCTCCTATACTTAGGAATGAATGCATTCTATAAGAATGCCACTATGTTCATATTACAGATTCCCCAACCTCACTCGTGGCTTCATTTTCGCATTTAATTCAATTTCCCAATCTCATTCGGACTATACAATAACCAAATAAGCACATTATATATGTGAAAGCATGAATAATTTTTAACCCCGACTAGGACTTGAACCTAGGACTTATAATTACTAAGTCAAGGCGCTACCAACTACACCACAGAAGGTTAAAAGGAATCCAAAATTATAGTTTATATCTGCTATACTTAGGACTGAATGCATTCTATCTGAGTGCCACTATGTTCATATTACAGATTCTCCAACCTCACTTGTGACTTTATTTTCGCATTTAATTCAATTCCCAATCTCATTTGGGCTATACAATAACCAAACAAGCACATTATATATGAGAAAACATGAATCATTTTTTTTATCCTGACCGGGACTTGAACCTAGGACTTATAATTACTAAGTCAAGGCGTTACCACTACGCCACAAAAGGTTAAAAGGAATCCAACCTTATAGCTTATATCTGTTATACTTAGGAATGAACACATTCTATCTGAATGCCACTATGTTCATATTACAGATTCCCTAACCTCACTCGTGGCTTCATTTTCGCATTTAATTCAATTCCCAATCTCATTCGGGCTATACAGTAACCAAATAAGCACATTATGTATGTGAAAACATGAATCATTTTTACCCCAACCAGGACTTGAACCTATGACTTATAATTACTAAGTCAAGGCAATACCAACTACACCACAGAAGGTTAAAAGGAATCCAGCCTTATAACTTATATCTGCTATACTTAGGAATGAATGCATTCTATAAAAATGCCACTATGTTCATATTACAGATTCCCCAACCTCACTCGTGGCTTCATTTTCGCATTTAATTCAATTTCCCAATGTCATTCGGGCTATACAATAATCAAATAAGCACATTATATATGTGAAAACATGAATCATTTTTAACCCCGACCGGGACTTGAACCTAGGATTTATAATTACTAAGTCAAGGCAGTACCAAATACACAACAGAAGGTTAAAAGGAATCCAACCTTATAGCTTATATCTGCTATACTTAGGACTGGATGCATTCTATCTAAATGCCACTATGTTTACATTACAGATTCCCCAACCTCACTCGTGGCTTCATTTTCGCATTCATTTCAAATCCCAATCTCATTCGGGCTATGCAATAACCAAATAAGCACATTATATATGAGAAAATATGAATCATTTTTTTAACCCCGACCGGGACTTGAACCTAGGACTTATAATTACTAAGACAAGGCGTTGCCAACTACACCACAAAAGGTTAAAAGGAATCCAAGCTTATAGCTTATATCTGTTATACTTAGGAATTAACGCATTTTATATGAATGCAACTATGTTCATATTACAGATTCCCCATCCTCACTCGTGGCTTTATTTTCGCATTTAATTTAATTCCCAATCTCATTCGGGCTATGCAATAACCAAATATGCACATTATATATGTGAAAACATGAATCATTTTTTGCCCCGACCGGGACTTGAACCTAGGACTTATGATTACTAAGTCAAGGCGCTACCAGCTACACCACAGAAGGTTAAAAGGAATCCAACATTATAGTTGATATCTTCTATACTTAGGAATGAACGCATTCTATCTGATTGCCACTGTGTTGGGGAATCTGTAATATGAACATCGTGGCATTCAGATAGAATGCGTTCATTCATATATATATATATATATATATATATATATATATATATATATATATATATATATATATATATATATATATATATATATATATATATATATATATATATATATATATATATATATATATATATATATATATATATATATATATATATATATATATATATATATATATATATATATATATATATATATATATATATATATATATATATATAATAAATATATATATATATATATATATATATATATATATATATATATATATATATATATATATATATATATATATATATATATATATATATATATATATATATATATAGTTTTATATATATATATATATGTATATATATATATATATATATATATATATATATATATATATATATATATATATATATATATATTCACATCTTGTCAAAATTCTTTATTCATGATTCAGAAAATCTTTAGTAGAATATATAACAGAATAAAATTTCTGAGAGTGACCCTTACCAAAAAAAACTGCCCACATCAATAAAGGCCCGAGCACGAGAAAACATAAAGGCAATGGAAAGGTAAAGCTTATGGACAAGGCAGAGATAAGGTAATGGTACCTGAAGGAAAAGGACAGACTGGAAATATAGTCAAAGTCCTGAGGACCTCCTGGAGACATGAAGGATTAGGCTCTGAGATGACGATAGACCAGCCTTTTGAAGGGAGATAAGTCATATGAATTTGAAAAGACAAAAGGAGGAAGGAAGTTCCGGAGTTTGAAGGGAGATGGGAAGAAGCAGTTGCTGCACCAACCAATCCGCGAGCTGCAAATATCCACACAGTATCTGTTAGACAAGCTGCTTGGCGAGTGTTATGTGGCCTCGGCAGTGGGTAAGGGGTGCAACTCGCCAACTCATCAGAACAGCAATGGATGTAGTAGCAACAGAAAAGAGAGAGATGATGCCTTACTGCGAAGAGAGAGAAAGTCCAGATTATAAGTAAGAGAAGGATCATTAATGAGTATGACTGCTTTAGATTCAACCCTATCAAGGAGATAAGTATAAGAAGAAGCACCCCAGATGTGTGAGCAGTATTTTAAGCAGGGACGGATAAGACCATTATAAATCTTAAGTAGCTGCATTGAGGAAAAGTAATGGTGAAAACAAAGCAGAACTCCCAGTTTTTTGGATGCAGATTTAGAAATTTGGATTATGCGATTCCTTCAAGACAATTTAAAGGCTGTATGGATTCCTAATATATTAATAGAACTAAGAGGGTAAGTTTCGATAGTTTTGATAGTTTCGAAGGCAATAGGGCTACCAGGAGGAAAAGAAGATAAAGAGATAGCTAAAAACTGTGTCTTGGAGGCATTAAATTTTGGGTGACTCACTCATATACCCTCTGCAAATCGGAGTTAAGAGTAGAAGAAAGAGTGATACGAGACTTATTATGAGTAGCAGGTGAAGGGTGTGAAGAAAAGGCAGAGGAAAGGTGAATTGTAGAATCGTCAGCAAAGGTGTGAAGAAGAGAGGAAGATGAGGATTGTAGATGATCATTGATGAAGAGAAGGAACAGAGTAGGTGAAAGAACAGAGCCCTGTGGAACACCAGTGGTAACAGGGAATGGGCCAGATAATGCACCATTAACAACTACAGAAAGCAAACTGGACATCAGAGAACAGAGCGAAGGGGTAAAGCCATAGGCAATGAGTTTGGCCAACAGAGCCTTGTGCCAGACTTTGTCAAAAGCCTTAGAGATATCAAGGGCGACGACAAAGGATTCCCCATAGTTCCTCAGAGAAGATGACCATACATGAGTAAGATAGGACAGGAGGTCACCAGTAGATCTTGCCTTGCGGAAACTATACTGGTGATCGGAGATAAGTGAGTTAAATTCAAGGCATTTTAAGAAGTGAGCATTGAGCAAAATTTCGAAAACTTTAGCAATAGAAGAGATTAGTGCAATAGGTGGGTAGTTTGAAGGAATAGAGCAGTCACCCTTCTTAGGAACAGGTTGAACTAGAGCATGCTTCCAAGAGGAAGGATAGACCCTGGTTGTTAGAATGAGGAGAAAAAGACTGCAGAGCACAGAAGTCAGTACCTGCACACTCCTCAAGGAACCTTGCTAGGATACCATTAGGACCAGATACCTTGTTCGTCTTTATTGAGCAAAGATACTTATGAACTTTGTGTGAAGAAAGGATAAGGGAGGGCATAGGGTTAGAGAGAGGTAAAGATTGAGGGACAGGTGCGCTGGAATCATTTACAAAAGATTTAGCAGAAAATGAGAAGCAAAGAGAGTGGCTTTGTCAGTGGGAGAGCAAACTATAGAGCCATCAGAACGAATGAGAGAGGAAAAGCTTGAGTTACAGAAGTATTTGGAGAGGTTGTTGGCTAAGGACCAGCAACATTTGTCGGTGGGAGAGGAGTAAGGTCATCAACTTTCCTTCTTATAAAGGAAGCCTTAAACATACGAATCTGAGCAGTACAGAAATTCCTAGCTACAATAAAAGCAGAGTGAGCTAAATCAGAAGGAGAGGTTTGGTAAGACCGGTGTGCTCGATTCCTGGCCTGAATTGCCATGGAGAAGGCACGGTCAAACAAAGGTTTAGGGGGAGAAAAAGGTTTTGTAGAGGAGGGGATGTATGCCTCCAATCCCCAGGTTATGATCTTGGCAACTTTTAGGGCTACCTCATCAGAGTTGCGGGACTGAAACCCGCAGTCAACCCATGGAAAGTCAAAGAGGAAGTAAGGCAAATCTTCAAGTTGGGTACACTTGAAGTGCCAAAGACGGCGCTGAGTAGGAGGGATTGGTGGAGGGGAAGCGAAAGTGGACGAGATTGAGATCACAGAATGGTCAGATTTACCATGAGGGGAAAGCACAGAATAAGAGGAGTTTGATGGGTTAGACATAAGAAATAGGTCAAGGGTGTTGGATGCATGTTCGTGCAGAGAAGGAACACAAATTTTCTCCAGATTGTGAGTAATAGAGAAAGCAAGAGGCTCACTTTCTCTCACATCAGTGTGAGAAGAATTAAGCCACTCACTGTGGTGTATACTGAAGTTTCCAATATAAAGAACTTCAGCGCATGGGTGTGAATATAGCAAGGACTCATGGCAAGAGGACAGATATTCATAGAATGACTTTCTTCAAATAAGTTATTTCTTATATCAGCAAATGGCTTACCATAAAATATCTTATAGAGAAATGCTACAGAGTGATTCTTATGAAATTAATGCCTGACATACATTAGTAAAATTGCACATACAAATTCTCTAAATTTGTGAAACAATTTTTACTCAGTGTTATGTCCGAAGAAATAATCAACCCATATATTTTACGACAGAAATTGAAGAGATAAATGCAAATACTGTATTTGTAAGACATTTGGAGATCACATGAGAGATATAATATTATTGCATGTTAATCTGAGAATATGCTTAGCCAGTGTATTATATGTATAATAATAAGGCTAAATAACAGGAAAAGCAGAATACAGTAATAGTAATCTTGGAAGAGTTAAAATTGTACAAAAAAGTTAATATTTTCCAGTTTGCGTCTCTTTAGACGCATATAGTATAATAGTGTGTTACATACAAACATTCTACCTATCATATATTTATCTATAAATGTTGTTTTACAGCAAATTATAGTTAGCGGTATCCTGAAATATATTTTTTAATTTCCTAGGAGTGATGATCACAGAAAATGGGAACTTGTGACTTGTAGGAATGACTATTATTATTATAATCACAAAGTTAAAAATATGGGTTATTTTTAACAATTATGTATTTAGTATTAACTTTTCAGAAAGAAATATGTTTAAAAATGTATGGTAATTCTCAGAAAGCATGCATTTATATCTTATGTTCTGTCGTTATTATTTTTAAGAGGTGTCGTTTTCATGCACAGAAATCGACAATTATAGACGTACGAGAAGAAACATATTACGCAACTTAATGCCTAAAAATAGGAATTAGTATTATACATAAAAAGGGACTGGACTTACTTTAATCCTTCCTTATCGATGCAATATCCTTTCAGTATACGTACGCAAAGCAAAGTGTGACGTCATTTTTATCACATGACGCACTCATACAGGAGTGACTATTCTTCTGTCAGGGGAAATTCCCAATGGGTCTCTCGTCTCATGTTGGGTGTTTTGAGTTACAACTTGCTGTTGTTTTTCTTCTTCTTCATTTATTTATTTTTTGCGCCGATATCAGGATGAATGAATGTCATCGCTGTTATTATGACAGATACCATAAGTATTGATGAATATTATCTACGTAGTTTAAACGAATCATTGTTTAGTAAAAGTTATGTATTTGTTTGTCTTTGATATTATTATTCTGTTTATGCCAGTATAAGTGCCGTGACTATTCCAACTGTTTACGGCTTTCTTTCTGTGTGATTACCTAATTGTGATTACCTAATTGTGTTTACGGGAAAGAGCCCAAAGCTCATATCTTCCCGTCTCCTGATCGCTTCCATTTATACTTAGTGATACTTATCATACCTGTCCTTAAAACTATGCATTGAGATAGCATTAACTACCTCCTCGCTTAGCGAATTCCAATTATCAACTACTCTTACACTGAAAAAGTATTTCCTTACATCCTGCAAAGAAGTTTTCTTACGAAGCTTCAAACTATGACCTCTAGTTCTAGAGCCAGCCATATCAAAATATCGATCCCTATCCACTCTATCATAACCATGAAGGAATTTAAAGACTGTCACCATATCCCCCCTCACTCTTCTAGCTTCGAGTGATGGTAAGTCTAATTCCCTCAGCCTCTCATCATAACTGAGATTGCGTATTTCTGGCACCAGTTTCGTGGCATGTCTTTGAACTTTTTCAAGCTTAGCTATGTGCTTTTTCAAGTGCGGATTCCAAAAGGGGGCTGCATATTCGAGTTTTGGCCTCACAGAGGTTACATAAATATTTCTGAACATTTCCTTGTCCATGTGCCTGAAGGCTACCCTTACATTTGATAAGAATGCATATGCTGCCCTTACTATGCCATTTATAAGTATTTCTGGAGACAAATCTGCCAGTATGTTTACTCCTAGATCTCTCTCATTTTCTGTCTCTTGAAGTTGTACTCCAGCCACCGAGTAGTCAAGCTTGGGCCTTCTTGCACTTGTACCCATTCTCATTACCTTACATTTTGAAGTATTGAATTTCATTAGCCACTTTTCTGACCACTCATGCAGATTATTTAGATCCTCCTGAAGTTCTCTACCATTGTTCTCGTTTTTTACTTTCTTCACAATCTTTGCATCATCTGCAAACATATTCATGAATGAATTTACAGACTCTGGTAGGTCATTTACATATACAAGGAACAAAAGTGGCCCTAAAACTGAACCCTGTGGAACTCCACTACAAACTCTTCTCCATTCAGACACTGAGTGTCTTACTCTAACCCTCTGTTCCCTTCCTTCTAAGTAAGTTTTTATCCATTCCAAAACATTTCCACCTATTCTAGCCATTGATTGCAGCTTCCTAATAAGTCTCCCATGTGGAACAGTGTCAAACGCTTTCTGGAAGTCTAGGAATATGCGATTACCTAATTGTATTTACGGGAAAGAGCCCAAAGCTCGTATCTTCCCGTCTCCTGATCGCTTCCATTTATACTTAGTGATACTTATCATACCTGTCCTTAAAACTATGCATTGAGATAGCATTAACTACCTCCTCGCTTAGCGAATTCCAATTATCAACTACTCTTACACTGAAAAAGTATTTCCTTACATCCTGCGAAGAAGTTTTCTTACGAAGCTTCAAACTATGACCTCTAGTTCTAGAGCCAGCCATATCAAAATATCGATCCCTATCCACTCTATCATAACCATGAAGGAATTTAAAGACTGTCACTATATCCCCCCTCACTCTTCTAGCTTCGAGTGATGGTAAGTCTAATTCCCTCAGCCTCTCATCATAACTGAGATTGCGTATTTCTGGCACCAGTTTCGTGGCATGTCTTTGAACTTTTTCAAGCTTAGCTATGTGCTTTTTCAAGTGCGGATTCCAAAAGGGGGCTGCATATTCGAGTTTTGGCCTCACAGAGGTTACATAAATATTTCTGAACATTTCCTTGTCCATGTGCCTGAAGGCTACCCTTACATTTGATAAGAATGCATATGCTGCCCTTACTATGCCATTTATAAGTATTTCTGGAGACAAATCTGCCAGTATGTTTACTCCTAGATCTCTCTCATTTTCTGTCTCTTGAAGTTGTACTCCAGCCACCGAGTAGTCAAGCTTGGGCCTTCTTGCACTTGTACCCATTCTCATTACCTTACATTTTGAAGTATTGAATTTCATTAGCCACTTTTCTGACCACTCATGCAGATTATTTAGATCCTCCTGAAGTTCTCTACCATTGTTCTCGTTTTTTTACTTTCTTCACAATCTTTGCATCATCTGCAAACATATTCATGAATGAATTTACAGACTCTGGTAGGTCATTTACATATACAAGGAACAAAAGTGGCCCTAAAACTGAACCCTGTGGAACTCCACTACAAACTCTTCTCCATTCAGACACTGAGTGTCTTACTCTAACCCTCTGTTCCCTTCCTTCTAAGTAAGTTTTTATCCATTCCAAAACATTTCCACCTATTCTAGCCATTGATTGCAGCTTCCTAATAAGTCTCCCATGTGGAACAGTGTCAAACGCTTTCTGGAAGTCTAGGAATATGCGATTACCTAATTGTATTTACGGGAAAGAGCCCAAAGCTCGTATCTTCCCGTCTCCTGATCGCTTCCATTTTAGACTTAGTGATACTTATCATACCTGTCCTTAAAACTATGCATTGAGATAGCATTAACTACCTCCTCGCTTAGCGAATTCCAATTATCAACTACTCTTACACTGAAAAAGTATTTCCTTACATCCTGCGAAGAAGTTTTCTTACGAAGCTTCAAACTATGACCTCTAGTTCTAGAGCCAGCCATATCAAAATATCGATCCCTATCCACTCTATCATAACCATGAAGGAATTTAAAGACTGTCACTATATCCCCCCTCACTCTTCTAGCTTCGAGTGATGGTAAGTCTAATTCCCTCAGCCTCTCATCATAACTGAGATTGCGTATTTCTGGCACCAGTTTCGTGGCATGTCTTTGAACTTTTTCAAGCTTAGCTATGTGCTTTTTCAAGTGCGGATTCCAAAAGGGGGCTGCATATTCGAGTTTTGGCCTCACAGAGGTTACATAAATATTTCTGAACATTTCCTTGTCCATGTGCCTGAAGGCTACCCTTACATTTGATAAGAATGCATATGCTGCCCTTACTATGCCATTTATAAGTATTTCTGGAGACAAATCTACCAGTATGTTTACTCCTAGATCTCTCTCATTTTCTGTCTCTTGAAGTTGTACTCCAGCCACCGAGTAGTCAAGCTTGGGCCTTCTTGCACTTGTACCCATTCTCATTACCTTACATTTTGAAGTATTGAATTTCATTAGCCACTTTTCTGACCACTCATGCAGATTATTTAGATCCTCCTGAAGTTCTCTACCATTGTTCTCGTTTTTTACTTTCTTCACAATCTTTGCATCGTCTGCAAACATATTCATGAATGAATTTACAGACTCTGGTAGGTCATTTACATATACAAGGAACAAAAGTGGCCCTAAAACTGAACCCTGTGGAACTCCACTACAAACTCTTCTCCATTCAGACACTGAGTGTCTTACTCTAACCCTCTGTTCCCTTCCTTCTAAGTAAGTTTTTATCCATTCCAAAACATTTCCACCTATTCTAGCCATTGATTGCAGCTTCCTAATAAGTCTCCCATGTGGAACAGTGTCAAACGCTTTCTGGAAGTCTAGGAATATGCGATTACCTAATTGTGTTTACGGGAAAGAGCCCAAAGCTCGTATCTTCCCGTCTCCTGATCGCTTCCATTTTAGACTTAGTGATACTTATCATACCTGTCCTTAAAACTATGCATTGAGATAGCATTAACTACCTCCTCGCTTAGCGAATTCCAATTATCAACTACTCTTACACTGAAAAAGTATTTCCTTACATCCTGCGAAGAAGTTTTCTTACGAAGCTTCAAACTATGACCTCTAGTTCTAGAGCCAGCCATATCAAAATATCGATCCCTATCCACTCTATCATAACCATGAAGGAATTTAAAGACTGTCACCATATCCCCCCTCACTCTTCTAGCTTCGAGTGATGGTAAGTCTAATTCCCTCAGCCTCTCATCATAACTGAGATTGCGTATTTCTGGCACCAGTTTCGTGGCATGTCTTTGAACTTTTTCAAGCTTAGCTATGTGCTTTTTCAAGTGCGGATTCCAAAAGGGGGCTGCATATTCGAGTTTTGGCCTCACAGAGGTTACATAAATATTTCTGAACATTTCCTTGTCCATGTGCCTGAAGGCTACCCTTACATTTGATAAGAATGCATATGCTGCCCTTACTATGCCATTTATAAGTATTTCTGGAGACAAATCTGCCAGTATGTTTACTCCTAGATCTCTCTCATTTTCTGTCTCTTGAAGTTGTACTCCAGCCACCGAGTAGTCAAGCTTGGGCCTTCTTGCACTTGTACCCATTCTCATTACCTTACATTTTGAAGTATTGAATTTCATTAGCCACTTTTCTGACCACTCATGCAGATTATTTAGATCCTCCTGAAGTTCTCTACCATTGTTCTCGTTTTTTACTTTCTTCACAATCTTTGCATCATCTGCAAACATATTCATGAATGAATTTACAGACTCTGGTAGGTCATTTACATATACAAGGAACAAAAGTGGCCCTAAAACTGAACCCTGTGGAACTCCACTACAAACTCTTCTCCATTCAGACACTGAGTGTCTTACTCTAACCCTCTGTTCCCTTACTTCTAAGTAAGTTTTTATCCATTCCAAAACATTTCCACCTATTCTAGCCATTGATTGCAGCTTCCTAATAAGTCTCCCATGTGGAACAGTGTCAAACGCTCTCTGGAAGTCTAGGAATATGCGATTACCTAATTGTGTTTACGGGAAAGAGCCCAAAGCTCGTATCTTTCCGTCTCCTCATCGGTTCCATTTTAGACTTAGTGATACTTATCATACCTGTCCTTAAAACTATGCATTGAGATAGCATTAACTACCTCCTCGCTTAGCCAATTCCAATTATCAACTACTCTTACACTGAAAAAAGTATTTCCTTACATCCTGCAAAGAAGTTTTCTTACGAAGCTTCAAACTATGACCTCTAGTTCTAGAGCCAGCCATATCAAAATATCGATCCCTATCCACTCTATCATAACCATGAAGGAATTTAAAGACTGTCACCATATCCCCCCTCACTCTTCTAGCTTCGAGTGATGGTAAGTCTAATTCCCTCAGCCTCTCATCATAACTGAGATTGCGTATTTCTGGCACCAGTTTCGTGGCATGTCTTTGAACTTTTTCAAGCTTAGCTATGTGCTTTTTCAAGTGCGGATTCCAAAAGGGGGCTGCATATTCGAGCTTTGGGCCTCACATAGGTTACATAAATATTTCTGAACATTTCCTTGTCCATGTGCCTGAAGGCTACCCTTACATTTGATAAGAATGCATATGCTGCCCTTACTATGCCATTTATATGTATTTCTGGAGACAAATCTGCCAGTATGTTTACTCCTAGATCTCTCTCATTTTCTGTCTCTTGAAAGTTGTACTCCAGCCACCGAGTAGTCAAGCTTGGGCCTTCTTGCACTTGTACCCATTCTCATTACCTTTCATTTTGAAGTATTGAATTTCATTAGCCACTTTTCTGACCACTCATGCAGATTATTTAGATCCTCCTGAAGTTCTCTACCATTGTTCTCGTTTTTTACTTTCTTCACAATCTTTGCATCATCTGCAAACATATTCATGAATGAATTTACAGACTCTGGTAGGTCATTTACATATACAAGGAACAAAAGTGGCCCTAAAACTGAACCCTGTGGAACTCCACTACAAACTCTTCTCCATTCAGACACTGAGTGTCTTACTCTAACCCTCTGTTCCCTTCCTTCTAAGTAAGTTTTTATCCATTCCAAAACATTTCCACCTATTCTAGCCATTGATTGCAGCTTCCTAATAAGTCTCCCATGTGGAACAGTGTCAAACGCTTTCTGGAAGTCTAGGAATATGCGATTACCTAATTGTGTTTACGGGAAAGAGCCCAAAGCTCGTATCTTCCCGTCTCCTCATCGGATCCATTTTAGACTTAGTGATACTTATCATACCTGTCCTTAAAACTATGGATTGAGATAGCATTAACTACCTCCTCGCTTAGCCAATTCCAATTATCAACTACTCTTACACTGAAAAAGTATTTCCTTACATCCTGCAAAGAAGTTTTCTTACGAAGCTTCAAACTATGACCTCTAGTTCTAGAGCCAGCCATATCAAAATATCGATCCCTATCCACTCTATCATAACCATGAAGGAATTTAAAGACTGTCACCATATCCCCCCTCACTCTTCTAGCTTCGAGTGATGGTAAGTCTAATTCCCTCAGCCTCTCATCATAACTGAGATTGCGTATTTCTGGCACCAGTTTCGTGGCATGTCTTTGAACTTTTTCAGGCTTAGCTATGTGCTTTTTCAAGTGCAGATTCCAAAAGGGGGCTGCATATTCGAGTTTTGGCCTCACATAGGTTACATAAATATTTCTGAACATTTCCTTGTCCAAGTGCCTGAAGGCTACGCTTACATTTGATAAGGAGGCATATGCTGCCCTTACTATGCCATTTATATGTATTTCTGGAGACAAATCTGCCAGTATGTTTACTCCTAGATCTCTCTCATTTTATGTCTCTGAAAGTTGTACTCCAGCCACCGAGTAGTCAAGCTTGGGCCTTCTTGCACTTGTACCCATTCTCATTACCTTACATTTTGAAGTTTTGAATTTCATTAGCCACTTTTCTGACCACTCATGCAGATTATTTAGATCCTCCTGAAGTTCTCTACCATTGTTCTCGTTTTTTACTTTCTTCACAATCTTTGCATCATCTGCAAACATATTCATGAATGAATTTACAGACTCTGGTAGGTCATTTACATATACAAGGAACAAAAGTGGCCCTAAAACTGAACCCTGTGGAACTCCACTACAAACTCTTCTCCATTCAGACACTGAGTGTCTTACTCTAACCCTCTGTTCCCTTCCTTCTAAGTAAGTTTTTATCCATTCCAAAACATTTCCACCTATTCTAGCCATTGATTGCAGCTTCCTAATAAGTCTCCCATGTGGAACAGTGTCAAACGCTCTCTGGAAGTCTAGGAATATGCGATTACCTAATTGTGTTTACGGGAAAGAGCCCAAAGCTCGTATCTTCCCGTCTCCTCATCGGTTCCATTTTAGACTTAGTGATACTTATCATACCTGTCCTTAAAACTATGCATTGAGATAACATTAACTACCTCCTCGCTTAGCCAATTCCAATTATCAACTACTCTTACACTGAAAAAAGTATTTCCTTACATCCTGCGAAGAAGTTTTCTTACGAAGCTTCAAACTATGACCTCTAGTTCTAGAGCCAGCCATATCAAAATATCGATCCCTATCCACTCTATCATAACCATGAAGGAATTTAAAGACTGTCACCATATCCCCCCTCACTCTTCTAGCTTCGAGTGATGGTAAGTCTAATTCCCTCAGCCTCTCATCATAACTGAGATTGCGTATTTCTGGCACCAGTTTCGTGGCATGTCTTTGAACTTTTTCAAGCTTAGCTATGTGCTTTTTCAAGTGCGGATTCCAAAAGGGGGCTGCATATTCGAGTTTTGGCCTCACAGAGGTTACATAAATATTTCTGAACATTTCCTTGTCCATGTGCCTGAAGGCTACCCTTACATTTGATAAGAATGCATATGCTGCCCTTACTATGCTATTTATATGTATTTCTGGAGACAAATCTGCCAATATGTTTACTCCTAGATCTCTCTCATTTTCTGTCTCTTGAAGTTGTACTCCAGCCACCGAGTAGTCAAGCTTGGGCCTTCTTGCACTTGTACCCATTCTCATTACCTTACATTTTGAAGTATTGAATTTCATTAGCCACTTTTCTGACCACTCATGCAGATTATTTAGATCCTCCTGAAGTTCTCTACCATTGTTCTCGTTTTTTACTTTCTTCACAATCTTTGCATCATCTGCAAACATATTCATGAATGAATTTACAGACTCTGGTAGGTCATTTACATATACAAGGAACAAAAGTGGCCCTAAAACTGAACCCTGTGGAACTCCACTACAAACTCTTCTCCATTCAGACACTGAGTGTCTTACTCTAACCCTCTGTTCCCTTCCTTCTAAGTAAGTTTTTATCCATTCCAAAACATTTCCACCTATTCTAGCCATTGATTGCAGCTTCCTAATAAGTCTCCCATGTGGAACAGTGTCAAACGCTTTCTGGAAGTCTAGGAATATGCGATTACCTAATTGTGTTTACGGGAAAGGGCCCAAAGCTCGTATCTTCCCGTCTCCTCATCGGTTCCATTTTAGACTTAGTCATACTTATCATACCTGTCCTTAAAACTATGGATTGAGATAGCATTAACTACCTCCTCGCTTAGCCAATTCCAATTATCAACTACTCTTACACTGAAAAAGTATTTCCTTACATCCTGCAAAGAAGTTTTCTTACGAAGCTTCAAACTATGACCTCTAGTTCTAGAGCCAGCCATATCAAAATATCGATCCCTATCCACTCTATCATAACCATGAAGGAATTTAAAGACTGTCACCATATCCCCCCTCACTCTTCTAGCTTCGAGTGATGGTAAGTCTAATTCCCTCAGCCTCTCATCATAACTGAGATTGCGTATTTCTGGCACCAGTTTCGTGGCATGTCTTTGAACTTTTTCAAGCTTAGCTATGTGCTTTTTCAAGTGCAGATTCCAAAAGGGGGCTGCATATTCGAGTTTTGGCCTCAGATAGGTTACATAAATATTTCTGAACATTTCCTTGTCCAAGTGCCTGAAGGCTACCCTTACATTTGATAAGGAGGCATATGCTGCCCTTACTATGCCATTTATATGTATTTCTGGAGACAAATCTGCCAGTATGTTTACTCCTAGATCTCTCTCATTTTATGTCTCTTAAAGTTGTACTCCAGCCACCGAGTAGTCAAGCTTGGGCCTTCTTGCACTTGTACCCATTCTCATTACCTTACATTTTGAAGTATTGAATTTCATTAGCCACTTTTCTGACCACTCATGCAGACTATTTAGATCTTCCTGAAGTGTGTGTGTGTGTGTGTGTGCAGATACAATTTGACTGTTTTACAGCCATAGTCTCTTTTTCTCAATTTTCTATATTTTCTGAAATGCTGCACATATATAACTAGACATCGTAAGACTGTTATGACAACAATCACTCCAGATCAGACACTTATGGTATTAAATTCAAATTAGTAAAAATACATTATATCACTACATAAAATTAACAATCATCTGTGATATTCTCAAAATATAGAAACCTGTTGCTTGATTCTCACTAGAAATGGATCACAATGAAGGTAGGTATTACGATTTTCGAAACTCCGATATTTCCGGAAATAAAAATTTTAACTCGATGAATATATATATATATATATATATATATATATATATATATATATATATATATATATATATATATATATATATATATATATATATATATATATATATATATATATATATATATATATATATATACATATATACATATATATATATATATATATATATATATATATATATATATATATATATATATAGATATATATATATATATATATATGAATAATTTTTTTTAACCCCGACAGGGACTTGAACCTAGGACTTATAATTACTAAGTCAAAGTGCTACCAACTACACCACAGAAGTTTAAAGGGAATCCAACCTTATAGCTTATATCTGCTATACTTTGGAATGAACGCATTCTATCTGAATGCCACTATGTTCATATTACAGATTCCCCTGCCTCACTCGTGGGTTCATTTTCGCATTTAATTCAACTCTCAATCTCATTCGTGTCCAACAATAACCAAATATGCACATTACATATATGAAAACATGAATCTTTTCTTTTTTACCCCAACCGGGACTTGAACATAGGACTTACAATTACTAAGTCAAGGTGCTAGCAACTACACCACAGAAGGTTAAAAGGAATCCACCCTTTTAGCATATATCTGCTATACTTAGGAATGAACGCATTCTATCTGAATGCCACTATGTTCATATCACAGATTCCCCAACCTCACTCGTGGCTTCATTTTCGCATTTAATTCAACTCCCAATCTCATTCGGGTCCAACACTAACCAAATAAGCACGTTACATATGTGAAAACATGAATCTTTTTTTTATCCCGACAGGGACTTGAACCTAGGACTTCATTCCAAAGTATAGCAGATATAAGCTATAAGGTTGGATTCCTTTTAACCTTCTGCGGGTGTAGTTGGTAGCGCCTTGACCTAGGAATTATAAGTCCTAGGTTCAAGTCCCAGTCGGGGTAAAAAAATTATTCATGTTTTCACATATGCAATGTGCTTATTTTGTTATTGTTGGACCCTAATGAGATTGGGAATTGAATTAAATGCAATAATGAAGTCACGAGTGAGGTTGGGAAATCTGTAATATGAACATAGTGGCATTCAGATAGAATGTGCTCATTCCTAAGAATAGCAGATATAAGCTATAAGGTTGGATTCCTTTTTACCTTCTGTGGTGTAGTTGGTAGCGCCTTGACTTAGTAATTATAAGTCCTATGTTCAAGTCCCGGTCGGGGTAAATGAAAAAATTATTCATGTTTTCACATATGTAATGTGCTTATTTGGTTATTGTTGGACCCGAATGAGATTGGGAGTTTAATTAAATGCAAAAATGAAGCCACGAGTGAGGTTGGGGAATCTGTAATATGAACATAGTGGCATTCAAATAGAATACGTTCATTCCTAAGTATAGCAGATATAAGCTATAAGGTCGGATTCCTTTTAACCTTTTGTGGTGTAGTTGGTAGCACCTTGACTTAGTATTTATAAGTCCTAGGTTCAAGTCCCGGTTGGGGTAAAAAAAAATTATTCATGTTTTCACATACGTAATGTGCTTATTTGGATATATATATATATATATATATATATATATATATATATATATATATATATATATATATATATATATATATATATATATATACATACATACATACATACATACTTCAATACTTCAATACTTCAAAATGTAAGGTAAAATGGGAATGGGTACAAGTGCAAGAAGGGCCAAGCTTGACTACTCGGTGGCTGGAGTACAACTTCAAGAGACAGAAAACGATAGAGATCTAGGAGTAAACATACTGGCAGATTTGTCTCCAGAAATACATATAAATGGCATAGTAAGGGCAGCATATGCATTCTTATCAAATGTAAGGGTAGCCTTCAGGCACTTGGACAAGGAAATGTTCAGAAATATTTACATAACCTATGTGAGGCCAAAACTCGAATATGCAGCCCCCTTTTGGAATCCGCACTTGAAAAAGCACATAGCTAAGCTTGAAAAAGTTCAAAGACATGCCACGAAACTGGTGCCAGAAATAAGCAATCTCAGTTATGATGAGAGGCTGAGGGAATTAGACTCACCATCACTCGAAGCTAGAAGAGTGAGGGGGGGATATGGTGACAGTCTTTAAATTCCTTCATGGTTATGATAGAGTGGATAGGGATCGATATTTTGATATGGCTGGCTCTAGAACTAGAGGTCATAGTTTGAAGCTTCGTAAGAAAAGTTCTTTGCAGGATGTAAGGAAATACTTTTTCAGTGTAAGAGTAGTTGATAATTGGAATTGGCTAAGCGAGGAGGTAGTTCATGCTATCTCAATCCATAGTTTTAAGGACAGGTATGATAAGTATCACTAAGTCTAAAATGGAACCGATGAGGAGACGGGAAGATACGAGCTTTGGGCTCTTTCCCGTAAACACAATTAGGTAATCACAATTAGGTAATCACATACATACATACATACATACATACATATATATATATATATATATATATATATATATATATATATATATATATATATATATATTATATATATATATATATATATCTGTGTGCGCCATAAACCCGTTTATATACTTGGTAACTTTAATGATGACTTGCTCTCAGCAGATAAAAAATTTAAAAGGGTGATCAACACTGTGAAGTTAACACGAATAGTGACAAAATCGACCCATATAACCCCTAATTCTAGGACTGTAATAGATTTGATATAACAAATAATGTGGAAAATATGCCCTATTGGGACGTAGTTCCCTGCCCAATTGCAAATCACGAGCTCAACATTGCTATGCTAAACATAAACATGCCCAAAAGGAAGACTTTCCTCAAGACATTCTGGTGCCTAAAATATTACTTACCTGATATATTTTTTAAAGCATTAATCAACAACAGAAATGTACTTAATGATATGATAAACACAGATAACGTCGATTTGCAGGTTGAAATTCTACCAAAAGTCTTCCATGAATGCCTAGATAGTTGTGCACCCATTGTAACAAGACAATAAACCCGCCCCTCAGCCCCCTGGCTAACTAATGACATCAAAGAGTCAATGTAAATCAGAAATCAAATACAAAAAGATATAAGAATGAATAGATATGATATGACTCTCCGTGAACGTTATAAAGCAGAAAAGAAACGTGTCAGATCCCTTAATGATATAAGTAAAAAAAAACTTTTACAAATAACAATTTAATGACTCTAGACATGATACAGCAGTAACATGGAAAGTGATAAGAAGCATGATACCGAATGGAAAGACTACCTCAGAAAGTTATGAAAATATTACGGATTTGAAAGACAAAGCAGAAAACTTTTGTAACTATTTTGCTATCGTTGGGAAAAAATACATATGACAAAACGCAAGAAAATATCATCTCAGTGAACATGAGTAATTACTTATGATGACAATTCTTCCAATGTAAAAATAGGAGATTACTTCAAGGTCAATCATGTCGATTGTGCTACCCTATTTTTACCAAAAAGAGCCAAAGAAACTCTGGCTCTTAAGGTCCATATGGTATACCATTTCAGTTCATCAAAGATGCTCTACCCATGATTGTAT
The DNA here is from genome assembly GCA_037179515.1 of Halocaridina rubra. Taxonomy (NCBI): domain Eukaryota; kingdom Metazoa; phylum Arthropoda; class Malacostraca; order Decapoda; family Atyidae; genus Halocaridina; species Halocaridina rubra. Next base: position 96,225 of record JAXCGZ010022669.1, on the reverse strand, counting down.
CTTATATTCTAACTATTATAAACACTTCCATTGGCACTAAAAGGTTTCCTGACTCTGGAAAATATCCCTTGTAATACCTCTGCATAAAAAGGGGACAGAGAAGATGTGACAAACTATCGTCTCATCTCCCTGCTACCCATTTTCTCTAAAATATTAGAAAAAAAATTGTTGCATGCCATCTAATGTCATATCTAGAGACAAACAGACTATTAGCTATTAACCAACATGGTTTCAGACCAAAAATCTCGACGGAGACTGCACTGCTGTAAGTTACTAAGAGAATTTACAATAATACAGATAAGAAAAAATCTCTCTGCTTGCATTATTAGACTTATTAAAAGCCTTCTACAGTGGAAACCATGAAATTCTTATTAATAAATATACTAACCTAAATATTGACCCGACCTGGTTTAGAGAGTATTTATCTAACCGCTGACAGTCTATCCGTCTTAACAGCATTATCTCTACTCCAAAAACTGTATAAATTTGTGTTCCACAGGGATCAGTCCTTGGTCCAATCCTCTTTTCCATATACATAAATGATCTATCTTGTTTCAGGTCTGACCGTCTAGTTGTAAAAGATGCAGATGACACTCAGCTACTCTTTAGCAGTGATATTAATAATCTCCCAGAGCTAACCTTAAGAACAGAAAACACTCTGCCAAAAAGTAAAACCTATTTTCAAGAAATTAGACTGTTAATTAACGAAAGCAATATACCATGAATGTTTATTGGTTCAAGGTACCATATAGCACATATTCCAGAAAACATAACACTTATTTGTTGTGGCAATATCATTACACATAGCAAAACAATAAAAAATCTAGGAATTAACTTTGATAACTACATGTTGCTTGATTTCCATATATATAAAGTATACAAAAAGATTACAGGAACACTAATGTACTTATCACATATAAAAGACAATTTTGAGACTATCAATCGAATAACGGTTGTTGAATCTCTAACCTTAAGTCACATTAATTATTGCGCAACCGTATTGGGAGCTACCAATAAGACTCAGATAAATAGAATGCAGAAGCTTATTAATTTTGCAGCATGAGTTGTCCTGGGAGGAATAAGAAAATATGACCACATCACACCAGCTTTCAAAAACCTTGGGTGGCTGCAGGCAGAAAACAAGGTCGCCTATGCTATTTACGTTTTTGTATACAAAATATTGAAACATCATTATCCTTGCTGGCTATTTAATTTCAAAACAGTCAGGCATATAAGGGGAACCAACACAAGACAAAGTAGTGAGCTCCTTATTCAAAGAGCAAATACAGATGCAGGTTCAAAGATGATCACTATTAAAGGTCCAACACTCTTGAACAATATTCCAGAACATTTTAAAGATTCATCCTTCTTCACAGCTTTCAAAGGCAAACTATATAGTTTTCTTTTGGACAAATAGTTACTGCTCACACACTAATCAAACTTAATGTTTAATGCAATTTCCCTTAACACTAACCATTCTATAAGTAAATTTGTATCGCCTTCTTTAATCTCTAAGTTAAGAACTAATTATTCTCATTGTAAGGAATACAAATATGGTGATGATGCCGATAAAAACGATCCTGTATCGAGTGTTAATATGACTACTTTATTATTAATATTATTGTTAAAATTTTTATTACAGGATGATTGTTGTTATTATAATTTTATACGTATCTCTTAACTCAAGGTAAGCTTCATTTTCTAGGAAAGCTATATTTTTTTCACTATGTATTACCCTCTTACTTATTAGTTCAATTACGTGTCTACTTATAAGTGTACTCTTAGTTTTGCAAAAGAACAACCATTGGAGAAATGAAAATAAATGTTTATTTGTTTGTTTGCTTGTTTGTTATAAGGCTCTAACTAAGCCTACTCATAATCTTCGAGTGTTATTTTCATTCATTTATTTACCGACTCATCTGTTATGCATCGTCTGACCAACTGATGCTATTACTGACTCTGATACAATATCAAAATCGGAATTTTAGGCTTTGAAGTCTATTTATTCATTTATTTATTTCATTTTTGTTTTGTTTTAGAGAGACCGTAATTAAGTTCAGGGTGTTAATGTGAGATGTCAATACTTTTATATTTCGGCTCTCTGCTTCATTCTCAGTCCACAGGAACAATATGCATAAAACCTTTTTTTATTTATAATGCAAAGCAGAGTGCCGTCTATTAATGAATACAAAGCCGTAATTACTTTCTGTTGACATATTATTTATCCAAAATCACATTTTTAACTTTGTTCGAATTTAACCTAATGACGTCTCTGCTCTTCAAAGTGTTTAGCCCACGGGCAAGAGCCCTGAAGACCTTGATTAAGGAGGTCCTAACCTTGTCTTTCATGGAAACGAAAAGGGAATGGTTTGGCAGGTATTTGACCAGGCAAGAATTTTTCTCTACCATGTTAAATATTTCAAGAGACTACTCGTTTATTTGCCTTATTTATATAGGAATGGCTTCGTTTTATCTTTGGTAGGCAAAAGTCTAAGAAACAAATACGTATAAAATTTTCAAAAAAAAAAATAAGTCATAGAAAACTTATTTAATTCTCTATCTTTATGTTGTTGACACAGTGATTTATATAATTTTCCAAGTATTTAGTTTTTTATCCCCAATGTTGAGATCCAGTTCTACATGTTTAGGTTTATTTTGGGAAGAAACTGTTGAGGTCTGTGGAAAATTATTTAACAGTGAATGTTAATAGGAAACACTCTACGCCATCTTCCCCCCCCCCCGCAGGTGTCATCATACATGGTCTGGGACGCAAGAACTTCCGGAATAAAGTTGATAACTCCAATTATCCCCACTTCATTGCCTATCCCGACAGTGAAAATACCCCCTATCCCGTAATATTAGATCTCGGTATCCAGCAGAGAGAGAGAGAGAGAGAGAGAGAGAGAGAGAGAGAGAGAGAGAGAGAGAGAGAGAGAGCATGGTAATACACTTAACAATTGTTTTCCCATAGATAGATATATATAGATAGATAGATAGATAGATAGATAGATAGATGGGTGGATAGATAGATAGACAGATAGATAGATAGATAGATAGATAGATAGATCCGTCCCTGCTAGGAATACTGCTCGCACATATGAGGTATTTCTTCATTTACATATTTTATTTTTAGGGTTGAATCTAAGGCAGTCAGTCTCATTAATGACCCTTCTCTTACTTCTAATCTCGATTCTCTTCCCGTAAGGTATCCTTCCTCTCTCTTTTCCATCGCTGCTACTTCCATCGCTGCTCTGATGAGTTGGAGAGCTGCATCCCTCCCCTAATGCCGAGGCCGCGTAACACTCGCCAAGCAGCCTCGTTTCACCGGTACTGCGTGGACAGTTGTAGCTCGCGGATTGGTTGGTGCAGCAACTGCTTCTTCCCATCTACCTTCAGACTCTGGAGCTCTCTTCCTCCAGTCTTTCCTAATTCTTATAACCTGTTTTCCTAAAAAAAAAAAAAAAAAAAAAAAAAAAAAAAAAAAAAAAAAAAAAAGGCTCTATCGTCATCTCAGGGTCTAATCCTGCCTTATCTCTATTTTTTTTTTTTTTTTTTTTACGAGTGTGACATGTCCTCAGTACTGCGACTGTTCTTTCAGCCTACACTTTTCCTGCTGTGTACCATTACCTCATCTCTGGCCTGTACTTAACATTTTACTTTTCCTTTGTCTTAATGTTTTATTCGTGCCCGGGCTTTTATTGATGAGGGTAATTTTCTTGCCTGTCCTGGTATCACAGTCATAAAAATAGATAGATAGATATAGATATTAACTGGCCATGACCACTAGCTGCTTGGTTTGAAAATTCTGGTATTAAAAAAAAAAAAAATAATAAATAAAAGAATAAAAAATAACATATATATATATATATATATATATATATATATATATATATATATATATATATATATATATATATAAACACTGTCATAGAGTTAATTACAGACTGAGGGAGAATGTTTACTTCCGGAAATACCTGAATTTTCAAACGATGCAGTTAGTTGTAGTGGCCGCTTAATTTGACATTTTAAAAATTGTTTAAGTACTCGATTGTCTCATTTACTTGTGTTATTTGTCTTCTTTCTTTTCTTATTTGTTCACTCATTCATATCGTGATTTTTAGAACTATTTCCCTCTAATATTCATCTGTCAGTTTTTTTTTTTTCGGTGTTCGGTTTCTAGCCAACCGCAACTTCAAGTCACACGACATTGGTGGTTCCATTTCCTTTTACCCAAATATTCGGCGAATTAAGTGTTATTAACAATAAAGCTAAAACAATGTTAAAACCAATAATAAGAAACAGTTTCCTTTCATACTTTGTTCAGTTTAATACAATTTGGAGCTAAGAGTGTCCTCTTTATTATCTATCTATAGCCTTCTGGCTAATACAGTGGTAACGCGCTGGTCGACAGATCGATTCCCACTCAGGACCGAGAGTTTAAGCAGTTTACTGGGAAGGTTACTGCTGTGGATGGGCACCACAGTGGGGGGGGATTGGGGCTTGCCCCGGCTGACGTTCTGAGGAGCATCTGAGATGGATATCGGAACTGAAACACTGGCAACCTTTAATATATCTACGTTAATGGCCGGTTTCTTACTTTTGATAAACGCATTTGGCAATGCTTATTTCAACCGGATCGTTTCCTTTATATAATATTGTATATTCACTATGCTTGGATTTTTACAGGCGTTTTCAATGGTTGCGAGTAGAGAACTGAAAAGGCCTTGATACATATTTTTTCGTTCTATAGCTCCTCCTAGCGTACTCATACATTCCAATGACCAACGACCTAGCTGTTGAGACTATATTATAGCTTTCACAAGCAGTACACTTACATAAAATACACATTGTCACAATACTACTGGGAAGGTGTTTATATCCTTGTGATGGAAGAAATTTCTCAATTTGAAATGATTGACATAGACCCCATTAATTTTGTGAAAAATATTCGTTGCTTACCGTTCTAAGTTTTTCATTCAAATACTTACAAATTTCATCACTCCGAAAAGGAACTTTTATCTGTGTGTAACATTGTTCTCGTGGTGAAAAGATGAATAAATTGCCAGAAATACATGAAAGTGTTTTTGGAAAGCCATTACCCCCTCACAGAGGGGAGCTGGAATCCTTCTGTGTTCCCCTGCGTGCTGTAGGAGTGAACTAAATGGGGCTGAGCGAGGGGACTGGGAATCCCCTCCTTTGTATTTTCTCTTCCCAAAGAGTCTGAGTATTTTGCCTTGACTCAGCCTCTTCCATTATAAGGGGGAAAAAAATGCCTCATGCATATAGAGAGAATGAAAAATCAGCGTTTGCTCATAACCTTAAGGGTGATATATATATATATATATATATATATATATATATATATATATATATATATATATATATATATATATATATATATATATATATATATATATATATCTTCTTCGTCTACATCTTTTCCCACTTTTTTTTTTTTATGATTGTGACACCAGGACAAGCCAAAAAATTTATAAAATAAAACAGTCCTCATCAGGTCTGGGCACGAAGAATACATAAAGTAAAGAGAAACAGAGATGGAGAGTGTAATGACTTGTCAGATGTTTTATGTGGGGTCGATGTTATATATATATATATATATATATATATATATATATATTATATATATATATATATATATATATATATATATATTGGTTCAAGGTTCCACATAGTACAAATTCCAGAAAACACAACAATTAACTTTTGCGACAGTATTATCACACCTAGCAAAACAGTCAAAAACCTAGGAATTCACTTTGATAACCACATGTTGTTTGATTCCCACTTAGATAAAGTATGCAAAAAAGGTTACAGGAACATTAATGTACTTATCACGTATAAAAGAATTTTGAGACTACCACTCGAATAACTGTTGTTGAATCTCTAGCCCTAAGTCACATTAATTACTGCACAACTGTTTGGGGAGCTACCACTAAGACTCAGATAAACAGAATACAGAAGCTTATTAATTTTGCAGCTCGAGTTACCCTGGGAGGAATGAGAAAATATGACCACATCACACCAGCTCTCAATAAACTTGGGTGGCTGCGGGCAGAAAACAAGGTCGCTTATGCTATTTATGTTTTTGTATTCAAAATTTTGGACTATCATTATCCCAGCAGGCTATTTGATTTAAAAGCAGTCAGGGATATAAGGGGAACCAACACAAGACAGAGCAGTGAGCTCTTTATTCACAGAACAAACACAGAAGCAGGTTCAGAGATGATCACTATCAAAGGGCCAACACTCTGGAATAATATTCCAGAGCATCTTAAAAATGCATCCTCCTTCACAGCTTTCAAAAGCAAACTATATAGTTTTCTTTTTGGACAAATAGTTGCTGCTCATTAAGAACTAATTATTCTCATTGTAAGGAAAACAAATATGGAAATGATGCCGATAATAACGATCCTGTATCTAGTGTCATACTTACTACTTTATTATTAACATTATTGTTAACATTTTCATTACAGCAGTGCTATTTTCTATGAAAGCTACATTTAATTTAACAATATGTATTACCCTCTTATTTATTACTTTAATTGCATGTCTGCTTATAAGTTACTATTAATGTTGAATAACCATTGTACAAAATGGAAATAAATGTTTGTTTGTTTGTATATATGTATGTATGTATATATATATATATATATATATATATATATATATATATATATATATATATATATATATATATATATGTATATATATATATATATATATATATATATATATATATATATATATATATATATATATATATATATATATATATAAAACCCAGCCACTGAGGGTGACAAGCCAGCCTCAACTTGGTGCTGGTCCCAAGCCCGGGAAAATGGGGAGGGTTGGCGGCAGGAAGGGCATCCGGCCATAAAAATTTTGCCAAAACCAAAATATGGCCAGTACAGATAACGAGAATAGTCACCATACTATGGCATTCCCCTTAGGCGACGCGTTGGGGCTTCGCCTAACCCCTCCGGAAAGACAGCTAGGGCTACCCAGTCATGGGCAGGCTGGGTTAAAGAGGCAAGCTCGAGGGAGAGTGTCAGATGAGGTGCTGGGGGTGGGCACTCTTAATGTGGGGACGATGACTGGGAAGGGGAGAGAATTGGTGGACCTGATGGAGAGGAGGAGAATTGGAGTGCTGTGTGTGCAGGAGACCAGGTGGAAAGGAAATAAGGCGAGGGAACTGGGTGAGGGTTGCAAAGTGTTCTATTGTGGAGCAAATGAGGAAGGGAGGAATGGTGCAGGAATAATATTATCCAAAGACCTTAAGGAAAGGTTACTTGGTGTGAATAGAGAGAGTGACAGAATTATGAGTTTAAAGCTGGGACTGGGAGAAACGGTAGCCAATGTGGTATGTGCCTATGCCCCACAAACTGATTGTACAGCGGAGGAGAATGATGTATTTTGGGAGGAGATGGACCAGGAGCTTAGAACAATTCCTATAAGGGAGAGGGTAATTTTGGGAGGAGATCTAAATGGCCACTTGGGAACTGGGAGGGCTTGGATAGGTAGAGTTCATGGGGGCTGGGGGGTGGGCGAGAGAAATGAGGGGGGAGAGAGAGTGATTTATTTTGCAGTCGCATTTGATCTGGCATTGGTCAACACATTCTTTGAGAAAAAGGAAAACAGATTGATTACATACAGTAGTGGTGGGAGGGAGAGCCAGATAGATTTATTGTTGTGTAGGAGAGACCATCTGAAGGAGAGTAGCAACTGTAAAGTAATAAATGGGGAGAGTGTAGCAGTGCAACATAGGATAGTAGTAACTGATTGAAAGCTCAGGAAATGTAGGAAATATAAGAAGCCGAGGATGGACCCAAAGATAAAGTGGTGGAGATTGAAAGATGCAGAGCTGAGAGCTATGTTTAAGGGAAGAGTGATGGAAGCGATAAGGTTGCATGAGGAAGTACAAGAATGGTGGACAGAGAGTAGTAATGTGATTTTGAGGGTTGGTGAGGAGATACTTGGAAAGTCATCAGGAAGGAAACCCCCAAATGATAGAGAGTCATGGTGGTGGAATGAGGAAGTGCAAGAATGGGTGAAGAACAAGAAAGAAGCTAAGAAAAAGGCAGATTTATCAGGCCTAGAGCAGGATAAAGAAGAGTACAAGCAGGCAAAGAAGGAGGCAAGGAAAGCAGTAGCAAAAGCAAAGGCAGAGACATTGAATGAAGTCTATGAAGAGCTGGAAACACAAGAAGGAGAAAAGAAAATAAGGCGTATTGCCAAGGCCCGAGATGCTGCATCCAAGGACTTGACCCAAGTAAGACAAATAAAGGATAACCATGGAGTAGTTCTAGCAGAAGAGGATGAAATAAAAAGCAAATGGGAAACTTATTCTGAAGGATTATTAAATGAAGAGAACTCAAGAGCAGTATTTGAAGATGGGCTTCCAAATGAAGTAGTTACAACAATAGTTGCTAGAAGAGAGGTAGAGCGGACAATAAGGAAAATGAAAAATGGAAAGGCAGCAGGACCTGATAAGATGCCAGTGGAGGTATGGAAGAGTCTTGGAGGGGAAGGCATAGATATCTTGTGGGACTTAATGCAAAAGATCTTTAGTCAGGAAAAGATGCCAGAGGAGTGGAGAGGAAACTTACTCATCCCAATCTATAAAGGGAAGGGAGTCATTCAGGAGTGTGGAAACTATAGAGGTATAAAGTTGTTAAGTCATACTATGAAGATATGGGAGAAGATC
>JAXCGZ010022669.1:80000-82500 GCA_037179515.1 Halocaridina rubra | reverse complement strand
GAATCCAGCCTTATAGCTTATATCTGCTATACTTAGGAATGAACGCATTCTAACTGAATGCCACAATGTTCATATTACAGATTCCCCAACCTCACTCGTGGCTTCCTTTTAGCATTTAATTCAATTCCCAATCTCATTCGGGCCATGTAATTATCAAGTAAGCACATTACATATGTGAAAACATGAATTTTATTTTTTTACTCCGACCGGGATTCGAACCTAGGACTTATGACTACTAAGTCAAGGCGCTATCACTACACCACAGAAGGTTAAAAGGACTCCAACCTTATAGATTATATCTGCTATACTTAGGAATGAATGCATTCTAACTGAATGCCACAATGTTCATATTACAGACTCCCCAACCTCAATCGTGGCTTCATTTTAGCATTTAATTCAATTCCCAATCTCATTCGGGCCATGAAATTATCAAATAAGCACATTACATATGTGAAAACATGAATCATTTTTTTTTACCCAGACCGAGATTCGAACCTAGGACTTATGATTACTAAGTCAAAGCGCTACCACTACACCACAGAAGGTTAAAAGGAATCCAACCTTATAGCTTATATCTGCTATACTTAGGATTGAACGCATTCTAACTGAATGCCACAAGATTCATATTACAGATTCCCCAACCCCGGTCGGGGTAAAAAAAAAATGATTCATGTTTTCACATATGTAATGTGCTTATTTGATAATTTCATGGTCCGAATGAGATTGAGAATTGAATTAAATACTAAAATGAAGCCACGAGTGAGGTTGGGGAATCTGTAATATGAACATAGAGGCATTCAGTTAGAATGCGCTCATTCCTAAGTATAGCAGATATAAGCTATAAGGTTGGATTCCTTTTAACCTTTTGTGGTGTAGTGGTAGCGCCTTGACTTAGTAATCATAAGTCCTAGGTTCGAATCCCGGTTGGGGTAACAAAAAAAAGATGCATGTTTTCACATATGTAATGTGCTTATTTGATAAGTTCATGGCCCGAATGAGATTGGGAATTGAATTAAATGCTAAAATGAAGCCACGAGTGAGGTTGGGGAATCTGTAATATGAACATTGTGGCATTCAGTTAGAATGCGTTTATTCCTAAGTATGGCAGATATAAGCTATAAGGTTGGATTCCTTTTAACCTTCTGTGGTGTAGTGGTAGCGCCTTGACTTAGTAATTATAAGTCCTAGGTTCGAATCCCGGTCGGTGTAAAAAAAAATTTAAAAAAAATGATTCATGTTTTCACATATGTAATGTGCTTATTTGATAACACACATATATATATATATATATATATATATATATATATATATATATATATATATATATATATATATATATATTCGTTTTGGGAGTTGACAGACCCGCCATGGAGCTTAGCGTGGGACGATATGAAGAGTGCCAAACCACTGTGTCCACCACTATAATTCGGAATAATAGTGACACATAAAACGAGGATTATAATTATTATTATTATATATATATATGTGTGTATATGTATATATGCATGTGTATATATATGTATATGTGTATATGTATATATATATATATATATATATATATATATATATATATATATATATATATATATATATATATATATATATATCCTGTGCCCTGTGGGGCGGGCACAATATCAAAGAATAGCCTCACCGTATTCCCTGCGTGTCGTAAAAGGCGACTAAAAGTGGACGGGGCGGGGGGACTGGAAATCCCCCCCCTTGTACCAACCTCCTGTGAGACGTCAAAGAAGAAGGGGAGTGGGGGGGAGACTTCTCCCCAAACTGTTTTCCTTTTTTGATGTCGGCTACCCCCCAATTTAAGGGGGAAACAGCCAAGGTATATGTATGTATGTATTATTATTATTATTATTATTATTATTATTATTATTATTATTATTATTATTATTATTATTGTCGTTATTGTTGTTTTTGTTTTTACTATTAGTTTTATTATTATTATTATTATTATTATTATTATTATTATTATTATTATTATTATTATTATTATTGTCGTTATTGTTGTTGTTGTTTTTACTATTAGTTTTATTATTATTATTATTATTATTATTATTATTATTATTATTATTATTATTATTATTATTATTATTATTATTATTATTATTATTATTATTATTATTATTATTATTATTATTATTATTATTATTGCTGGACATGCATCTTTTCGTAGTCACGTTCAAATTTTCATACGCATATGTTATATTAATCCATACGCGCATCTTCGCAACTTTTATTCTTATTGATGGCTGGGTTATTTACTAACGAAAAATTTTGAAAGTCATCTTGAATTAAACTTAATGATTTAGAACACACTTGTAGAAGGCAGAAATATACATTTAAGTTGATACTGTGGAACTATCCTGCATCAAAATTGGTATTAGGCTTTCGAAAAGACAGTTAATGAATATATATATATATATATATATATATATATATATATATATATATATATATATATATATATATATATATATATGTGTGT
>JAXCGZ010022669.1:42500-50000 GCA_037179515.1 Halocaridina rubra | reverse complement strand
TTGACTGGAGAACCTTATTTTACAACAAATCTGTACGAGAAATGTATGACATATTTTATGACAAATATGGAAAGATAGTAGATTGCTGCATACCTTTCACCAAAGTAGGTGTAATTCATGCCAGAGAGAAATGGTTCGATAATGAGTATAAAAGAGCTAAGGAGTGGAGAGACAAATGCTGGAAAAGGTGTAGGAGGAGAAAAAACTTAAATGCCTGGCAAACCTACAAAAGAGCAAGAGATGACTACCTAAGTAAAAGAAGAGAGGCAGAGAGAGACTATTAGAGGGACATCACCAGGAAGGCTAAAGAAAATCCCAAGCTTTTCCACAGCTTTATCAGAGGAAAACTGAAGGTAAAAGAACAGGTTTTAAGGCTTAAGAGAGAGGATGGAAGCATCACTGAGACGGATGAAGAGATCTGCAAAGAATTGAACAAGGAGTTTCAGTCAGTATTTAAAGTAGAAAATACCCCACCCCCTCAGATTGCAGAGATAGAAGCTCAAGGACCGGTATTAGAGAATATTAACCTTACAGCCACAGAGGTATGCAAGGCGCTGATGGAGTTAGATGTTCCTAAAGCTACAGGTCCTGATGACATATCCCCTCATGTACTTAAAATATGCGCAAACTCAATATCAGTGGCACTAAGTATCATATTTAAAAAGTCACTGGAGTCGTGGAGATTCCAAAATGCTGGACACAAGCAAACGTGATACCTGTCTTCAAAAAGGGAAGTAGGGATACTGCTCAGAACTATAGACCAATTTCCTTGACCAGCACAGTTTGCAAAGTTATGGAGAAGCTACTAAGGAAATTATCTCTCTTCACTTGGAATCCTTAAACTTTTTGTCAGTGAGGCAACATGACTTCAGAGAAGGTAGATCAACAGTAACAAACTTATTAGAATTTTATGATGAGGTAAGCCGAATCTTACAGGAAAGAGAGGGCTGGGCAGATTGCATATTCCTAGACTTCCAGAAAGCGTTTGACACTGTTCCACATGGGAGACTTATTAGGAAGCTGCAAGCAATGGCTAGAATAGGTGGAAATGTCTTGGAATGGATAAAAACTTACTTAGAAGGAAGGGAACAGAGGGTTAGAGTAAGACACTCAGTGTCTGAATGGAGAAGAGTTAGTAGTGGAGTTCCACAGGGTTCAGTTTTAGGGCCACTTTTGTTCCTTGTATATGTAAATGACCAACCAGAGTCCGTAAATTAATTCATGAATATGTTTGCAGATGATGCAAAGATTGTGAAGAAAGTAAGAAACGAGAACAATGGTAGAGAACTTCAGGAAGATCTAAATAGTCTGCATGAGTGGGCAGAAAAGTGGCTAATGAAATACAATACTTCAAAATGTAAGGTAATGAGAATGGGTACAAGTGTAAGAAGGCCCAAGCTTGACTACTCGGTGGCTGGAGTACAACTTCAAGAGACAGAAAATGAGAGAGATCTAGGAGTAAACATTCTGGCAGATTTATTTCCAGAAATACATATAAATGGCATAGTAGGGCAGCATATGCATTCTTATCATATGTAAGGGTAGCCTTCAGGCACATGGACAAGGAAATGTTCAGAAATATTTATGTAACCTATGAGAGGCCAAACCTCGAATATGCAGCCCCCTTTTGGAATCTGCACTTGAAAAAGCAAATAGCTAAGCTTGAAAAAGTTCAAAGACATGCCACGAAACTGGTGCCAGAAATACGTAATCTCAGTTATGATGAGAGGCTAAGGGAATTAGACTTACCATCACTCCAAGCTAGAAGATTAAGGGGGGATATGGTGACAGTCTTTAAATTCCTTCATGGTTATGATAGAGTGGATAGGGATCGATTTTTTTATATGGCAGGCTCTAGAATTAGAGGTCATTGTTTGAAGCTTCGTAAGAAAACTTCTTTGCAGGATGTAAGGAACTACTTTTTCAGTGTAAGAGTCGTTGATAATTGGAATTCGCTAAGCTAGGAGGTAGTTAATGCTATCTCAATCCATAGTTTTAAGGACAGGTATGATAAGTATCACTAAGTATAAAATGGAACCGATCAGGAGACGGGAAGATACGAGCTTTGGGCTCTTTCCCGTAAACACAATTAGGTAATCACAATTAGGTAATCACACACGATTAAGCACTACCGCATACTTTCGCATTTTTTAAAAACAAAAATATGTTGATCCTTCCTATAAACATATTATAACTCGTCTAGTGGACTTTCCCTATTTCAAACCGGAAAAGGGGAAAAATAATAATTTGCAGATTGTATATATAAGAATGAAAATGAGAAAAAAATAAATACGTAAATTTAGGTAACGAAGCTTCTCTGGGTACTCATGTAAATATCTTCCGTTCGCATAGAAAAACTGGCCGCCGAAGCTCTCTGACGTCAGAAGAAACGAGTTGATTTTGTTTTTTATTTTCTTTCCGAATACCGCCGGTATCCCGGTAGTTACCTGGTACCAGCAGGCTCTAACAGAGATTCTTAGTCGATAGTTTGTGTATCCCAAAGGGTCTAGTGAAATTTCTTATGGCCTTAAATAGAAATTTCCTAGAGAGTTCAGAAATCGCTAGGTACCCTCTTAGATACACTTTTCAAGGAATTTCCAAATGGGTCCGTATAGATTCGTCAAACCTATTTGTAGAAATTTACACGCTGTAGAAAAAAAAAATCTTAAGTGTGTTCACAAGATACTCCAGGAGAACCTGAAAATTTCCTAAAGGAGTACACAGAACCCTAATATTTGGCCATCTAAATGTCGACAAAAAAGACGAAGTTTTCATCCCTGGTATATGGGTTTGAGGATATCAGTAAAACAGGATACATTTTATAGCTCTGGATTATAGGCATTTAGATATCGACAAAAAAGGCGATGCTTTATACCCTTGCATTTTGATCTTCTAGATATTGACAAAACAAGCTATATAATACAGCCATGGAATATAGGCATCTAGATATATAGAAATAAATTTAGTTTCAAATCCCTGGCATCTGGGCATTTAGACGTACACAGAGCTAGTGATATTATAACCACGGCCTATAGGTACCTTATCGACAAAACATACTATGTTTTTAGGTCAGATGTATGGACATCCAAATATCGATAAAACGGACTATGATTTACAGCCTTAGATTTGGAACATCTAAGATAATGACGAAACAGGCATTGTTTTATAGCCCTAGCATATGAGCATCTAGTTATCAGCAAAACAGTCTATGTTTTGTAGCTCTGCTATATTGGCATGCGAAATATGGCAATTCAGTCTGTGTTTAATATCTCTGTCACATAGGTCTCCAGATATAGTAAAAAAAAAACCAGTCAATATTTTATAGACATGGTTTATGGGCATTTAAATGTCGACATATCAGACTATATTTTAAAATGTTTCCATAATGTAATTCACAGTTTCTTGGTCTCCTTTGGACACAATCTCCACTAAAATATATATCACTTGATTGTACTGTAAATGCAATAATACTATACGTAAGATTTAACTCAGTTATTTATTGGTTCTATGTTGAGAGCCTTTGCATTAGCAATTTGTATGTGTGAAATGTAGTCCTCATGTCACGTTACTGCTGAGACCTCGTGAATTCTTATAAAGAAATTTACTGTAATAATTTAGAGCAGCTTGTTAGCTTTTACCATTATATTTTGAATTTCTGAGAACATCAGATTCATAATTATTTTCATTATCCCTTTGAGTCTTTATTACTGATGCCGAAAACCATCACTCTCAATAGTGAACTCAATTTGTCAAAACTCTCCACAAACAGTCCTTGAACGGATCACAAGGCAGTTTTCCCTAAATCGTCTGTACGTCAGTTATTATTTTGAAGTCTTCATAATAACCAATTCTGAAATAATGATTACAGTCATAGGGCGTTTCAAATTAGAGGGTATTTTATTGTTTATACGTAAATATGCGTAAGTTTATATATTGGCTATTGATTAGAACCCAAGTCCTAAATTATCTCCTTCCTTCTACATATCTTTACTGTGTTTTAAAGTTCACTATCTTTCCTCTCGTTACTGAAATAACTGTTTTGGGGATTAAAAGTTATGTTGGTATCACCACACCATTAATAATCGAAACATTTTTTTCGTAGTTAAATATCACCAAGGTAGGAATGATAGCAAGTCTCGTTTATTATTATTATTATTATTATTATTATTATTATTATTATTATTATTATTATTATTATTATTATTATTATTATTATTATTATTATTATTATTATTATTATTATTATTATTATTATTATTATTATTATTATTATTATTATTATTATTATTATTATTATTATTATTATTATTATTATTATTATTATTATTATTATTATTATTATTATTACTATTACTATTATTATTACTATTATTATTTGATTATTATTATCATTATCATTATCATTATTATTATTATTATTATTATTATTATTATTATTATTATTATTATTATTATTACATCGACCCCACATAAAAGTGGGAAAAGATGTAGACGAAGAAGGAAAAGATTATTATTATTATTATTATTATTATTATTATTATTATTATTATTATTATTATTATTATTATTATTATTATTATTATTATTATTATTATTATTATTATTATTATTATTATTATTATTATTGTTGTTGTTGTTGATATAGATTCTTGAAGGAAACACTCAGTTCTGGCCTTAAAGTCTATTACGAGAAAATATATACATACACATTTACAAAAGACTATTCACATATATTTACAAGATATCATACACCTGAGCAAACGAGAGAGGCACTAGACTTGTGTGGCTAAAGGGGGGTTTACACGGTCAAACGGTTTGTCGATCGCGGTTCGACAGACAAGTGTTTGAAATGATGTTCGAACGTGTGAACGGGGTATTTGGTTGTCGAACACGTTCGACGTGTTCGACAACCAAATACCGCGTTCGACAAACCGTTTGACTGTGTAAACCCCCCTTAACAGAGACCAAAGCTGACACACGATTACAAGGTCCAAGGCTGATGCACGACTACAGCTGATACACAACTAACAGGGCACGAAGCTGATGTACAACTACAGCTAATACATGACTGACAGGGTACAAGGCTGATATACGACTAACCATAGAGTATTGCATTACTTATGAAGAAAACTTATTCTTCGCTCTTCTCCACAAACTAACCCGTTCACTAACTGGCTTGTTCACAATCCTATATGTAAGTACAAGGCTCTAAAAGCCGAACTGGTCGTCAGCTATCAGTAGAATGTACTAGCTAACACTCGAGTGTGTAATTAGCCAACTAGCTTGTTAAAGGACCACTTAATATTCATATATCCACACCTCCCTCCCCCCTCAAGCTCATAGTGAACGATGTGAGACAGTGGAGTAATTATTTACAGGGCTTTGCAATGCCAAGTAAGGGGACACAGGGACATGGGGAGAGGGTTAGCACTAGGAGAAGGCAATGGATGGAGATGTCGACAATTCTGCCACAAGACTCGTCTGCTGGGGAGGAGATGTACCTTGTACTCCCTGGATCTGCTGCAGCCTATTACTACTCTGACCTTGTTCCAATGGTGAGACATCAGGTCTTGAATTCAGATGCACTGGCCAACGTACAACCTTGCAAGGGGACAGGCGTGGGGATCGTACTGGCAGTTGACTTGTTCAGTACAAGTGGCAGCTCGACGGTCACAGTCCTCGGTCTGGACTTCCCATTCCTTGGAGAAAGAGTCTGTGTGGGACAGGACACAGGAGTGGAGGGGGCGGCCATACAGTACCTGGGCAGGAAAGAGACCTGCAGATGTAGGGGTATTGTGTAGCTCTAGGATACCCCTGTCAAAGTTCTCGCAGTTGATGTTTCCATTGGGCGCCATCTCCAAAATGAGGAGCTTTACAGACTTGACTGCCGCCTCGGCACGTCCATTTGATTTGGGATAGTGGGGCGAGGACTTTATATGTGAATGCCCCAACGTTCAATGAAGTTCCAGAAGTAAGCACTTTAAATAGTGGGCCTCCATTGGTTCTGAGGTGGAGGGGAACACCAACTTCACAGAAGAATCTGCAGAACATCCTTACAACTCTTGAAGCCATCATGTAGAGTCTGAAGGATACAACCATATGCCAGACTGACAATCTGTCCACAATTACCAGGAATGACTTCTTTACAACCAGCAAGAAATCAGCAGAGACAGACTTGAATGGCCCTATAGGGAGATCGTCAGATAGGAGAGGTTCCTGTTGCTGGCTGAGCTGTTGAAGGGTCCAGTCAGTTTCTGGAGATCTCTGTTAAAGTTCTCGCAGTTGATGTTTCCATTAGGCACCATCTTCAAAATGAGGAGCTTTACAGACTTGACTGCCACCTCGGCATGTCCATTTGATTGGGGATAGTGGGGCGAGGACATTATATGTGAATGCCCCAACGTTCCATGAAGTTCCAGAAGTAAGCACTGTTAAATGGTGGGCCTCCATTGGTTCTAAGGTGAAGGGGAACACCAACTTCACAGAAGAATCTGCTGAACATCCTTACAACTCTTGAAGCCATCATGTAGTGTCTGAAGGGTACAACTATATGCCAGACTGACAATCTGTCCACAATTACCAGGAATGACTTCTTTACAACCTGCAATAAATCAGCGGAGACAGACTTGAATGGCCCTATAGGGTGATCGTCAGATAGGAGGGGTTCCTGTTGCTGGCTGAGCTGTTGAAGGGTCCAGTCAGTTTCTGGAGATCCCTGTCAAAGTTCTTGCAGTTGATGTTTCCATTTGGGCTCCTTCTTCAAAATGAGGAGCTTTACAGACTTGACTGCCGCCTCGGCATGTCCATTTGATTGGGGATAGTGGAGCGAGGACATTATATGTGAACACCCCAATGTTCCATGAAGTTCCGAAAGTAAGACTATTAAATGGTGGTCATCCATTGGTTCTGAGGTGAAGGGGTACATCAACTTCACAGAAGAATCTGTAGAACATCCTTACAACTCTTGAAGCCAGCATGTAGAGTCCGAAGGGTACAACCATAAGCCAGACTGACAATCTGTCCACAGTTACCAGGAATGACATCTTTGCAGCCTGGAAGAAATCAGTGGAGACAGACTTGAATGGCCCTACAGGGTGACCGTCAGATAGGAAGAGTTCCTGTTGCTGGCTGAGCTGTTGAAGGGTCCAGTCAGTTTCTGGAGGTGATGATTCGTGCACTGTAGTAATGGTATTTCATGTAACAATGAGTCATTCGTGACGACAATCGCAATGTTTCTTGCGTGGAGAAGGGGAAACTCTACAGGAGCCTGATGAGCTATTCTGACCCCTGTCCTTTTCCTTGCAATATCTGTCGTAGGGCCAGTCTTGTTGCAATTACAGCATTGCACATTGTTGGATGGGCATCCAGGGGTCCTGGCCCAGTGGCCCTTATGGCACAATTTTTACAGGTGCCATCAGCAGCATGGCAATTTCCCAGGCAGTGTCAGCGGTTGCAGGACTGGTATGAGTAACTGGAAGGAGACTGTGTCAATGGAATCTG
>JAXCGZ010022669.1:32500-37500 GCA_037179515.1 Halocaridina rubra | reverse complement strand
GTTGGCGA
The DNA here is from genome assembly GCA_037179515.1 of Halocaridina rubra. Lineage (NCBI taxonomy): Eukaryota > Metazoa > Arthropoda > Malacostraca > Decapoda > Atyidae > Halocaridina > Halocaridina rubra. The sequence goes on along the minus strand of JAXCGZ010022669.1, from coordinate 37,492 downwards.
TAAGTGACCTTTTCCTGTTAAATTCTCTGAAATGTCAGAGGGCGTTTGGTTACTTTCATATGGCCAGGATACAACGATAAATATATTAGTTTTTCTATTTTTTTTTCTTTTGTTTAGATAAGGCTATGTATTCTAAAAGACAATTGTAGTATTAACGAAGAAAAAATGCTTTCGTACAGCATTTCTCTTTATATATTTGATATTTTTCTGTATCTTATTTTCTTTTAATTTTGTGTATCATATAAAGAAATGTCTACTCATTTGATAATAGACAACCTACGAAATACTTTAATAGAAAGTTGCGTGTCAAATGTGGTATCTATTGAGATCAAAAACGCCCTTCGAACGCAAGTTTTGGCGCGGGAATTTTACCGACAGAAGAATCCTCCCCAGGACCCCCACCGTCCAATACCAATATATCCCCTACCCGGTGCTTCTGTTTGTCATTTGGACCTATCCAAGTTTTCCTTTTTTCCCAGGCAGGGAACTCTCGTTAAATACTATTTTCCTCGTTATAAAGCAAACAATTATCACTTTATATATATATATATATATATATATATATATATATATATATATATATATATATATATATATATATATATATATATATATATATATATATATATATATATATATATATATATATATATATATATATATATATATATATATATATATATATATATATATATACATATATATATATATATATATATATATATATATATATATATATATATATATATATATATATATATATATATATATATATATATATATGGACTAATATATTATATACGATTTGTGTATTATTATTATTGTTATTTTTATTACTATTATTATTATTATTATTATTATTATTATTATTATTATTAGTAGTAGTAGTAGTAGTAGTAGTAGTAGTAGTAGTAGTAGTAGTAGTAGTAGTAGTAGAGATTATCCACATTGTTTCAGTCAAAAAATCAAAGAAATATATTTTATCATACCGGCAACCTATCCAAGCTAAAATGATGTATTCTCTTATTTTGTATTAAAAAGCACCAGCAGCACTACTACTACTACTACTACTACTACTACTACTACTACTACTACTACTACTACTACTACTACTACTACTACTACTACTATGTGGTAGTAGTAGTGAGTAGTAATGGATTATTCTTTCCTCATCATTTGATCTGATTAATTTTTGCATGTACTGTATATTGTAGTCGTACAATAGATCTGTAGTTGGTAAACTGTGCAACAGGAAAACAAACCTTTTGCAAGCAATAGATAAAATATAAATTAGAAAGCAACATTCCGGTCAAGTGTGTTGAGTTGCCCTACTTGAGAACGGGTTTGAGCAGAGCAGTGTGTCTCTTAGATGCCTGCTGTCAACTTCTTTTTCTTCTCCTCCTGCTACCGATGCTATATGGAGATTACTTCTACTACGAATACCACTATAAAAAGATGACGTTGTTATTATATATATATATATATATATATATATATATATATATATATATATATATATATATATATATATATATATATATATATATATATATATATATAACTAGATAAGCACATTACATATGTGAAAACATGAATCTTTTTTTTTTTACCCCGACCGGGACTAGAACCTAGGACTTATAATTACTAAGTCAAGGCGCTACCAACTACACCACAGAAGGTTAAAAGGAATCCAACCTTATAGCTTATATCTGCTATACTTAGGAATGAACGCATTCTATCTGAATGCCACTATGTCATATTACAGATTCGCCAACCTCACTCGTGGCTTCATTTTCGCATTTAATTCCACTCCCAATCTCATTCGGGTCCAACAATAACTAAATAAGCACATTACATATGTGAAAACATGAATAATTTTTTTTTTACCCCGACCGGGACTTGAACTTAGGACTTAAAATTACTAAGTTTTCACATATGTAATGTGCTTATTTAGTTATTGTTGGACCCGAATGAGATTGGGAGTTGAATTAAATGCGAAAATGAAGTCACGAGTGAGGTTGGGGAATCTGCAATATGAACATAGTGGCATTCAGATAGGATGCGTTCATTCCTAAGTATAGCAGATATAAGCTATATGGTTGGATTCCCTTTAACCTTTTGTGGTGTAGTTGGTAGCGCCTTGACTTAGTAATTATAAGTCCTAGGTTCAAGTCCCGGTCGGGGTAAAAAAAAAATTATTCATGTTTTCACATATGTAATGTGCTTATTTAGTTATTGTTAGACCCGAATGAGATTGGGAGTTGAATTAAATGCGAAAATGAAGCCACGAGTGAGGTTGGGGAATCTGTAATATGAACATAGTGGCATTCAGATAGAATGCATTCATTCCTAAGTATAGCAGCTATAAGGTTGGATTCCTTTTAACCTTCTGTGGTGTAGTTGGTAGCGCCTTGACTTAGTAATTATAAGTCCTAGGTTCAAGTCCCGGTCGGAGTAAAAAAAAATAAAAATAAATAAATAAAAAATTATTCATATATATATATATATATATATATATATATATATATATATATATATATATATATATATATATTTATATACGTATGTATTTTTGTGTGTGGATCTCATAAAGAATTGGGACCTGACTTTTATCAGTGGTTAAGTTAGGTTAGGTTAAGCTAGAGTTTGAGTTTGCACTTTATATCGCCAGCTACCAATTAAAGTTTACGGAGCTTTACTTTACCCAACTGAAGAATTAGAACCTAAGAACATTTCAGGTCCCAATTCTTCACGAGCTCTCTCTCTCTCTCTCTCTTTGTGTATATATATATATGTATATATATATATATATATATATATATATATATATATATATATATATATATATATATATATATATATATATATATATATATTTTTTTTTTTTTTTTTTTTTTTTAATGACCTGAGATTGTTATTCAGTACTTGGAGGCAGATTGGAGCAGTTTCGAGGGAGATTATCTCGTATTTTCTTCACATTATGATAACAGTTTCATCTAGTCTCTCTATAGTGTTACTCGAAACTCATAGTAAATAAGAGGAACGCACTTTTTTTTGTTTTTTAAAGAGTGACACCGAGTCAGGCAGAAACTGCCCTCATCAATAAAGGCCCGGGCACGAGAAAATACCAAGACGAAGGAAAAGAAAAAGGTTAAGGGCAAGGCAGAGATGAGGTAATGTCACACAAAGGAAAACGACAGACAGAAAAAAACAGTCAAAGTACAGAGGACCCAGAGATATGGAGGACTAGGCTCTGAGATGACGATAGATCTGCTTTTTGAAGGATGAAAGGTCATAAGAATTAGGAAAGACAGAAGGAGGAAGAGAGTTCCAGAGTCTGGAGGTAGATGGGAAGAAGCATTCGCTGCACCGACCAATCCGCGAGCTGCAAATCTCCAAACAGTTCCTGTGAGATGAGGCTGCTTGGCGAGTGTTACGCGGCCTCGGCAGTGGAGGAGGGATGCAACTCGCAAACTCATCAAAGCAGCGATGGAAGTAGTAGCGATAGAAAAGCGAAAGGGAAGATACCTTACGGCGAAGAGAGAGAGAATCCAGGTTAAAAGTAAGAGAAGGATCATTAATGAGTCTGACTGCCTTAGATTTAACCCTATCAAGAAAATAAGTACAGGAAGAAGCACCCCAGATGTGTGAGCAGTATTCTAAGCAGGGGCGGATAAGACCTTTGTAAATTTTAAGTAACTGCAATGAGGAAAAGTAATGACGAAAATGAAACAAAACCCCCAATTTTTTGGATGAAGATTTAGAAATTTGGATTATGTGGTTCCTCCAAGACAAGTTAGAGGCTATATGGATTCCTAATATATTGATAGAGTTAAGAGGGTAAATTTCATTAGTTTCGAAGACAATAGGGTTATCAAGAGGAGAAGAAGATAAAGAGATAGCCAGAAACTGTGTCTTGGAGGCATTGAATTCAACTAAATTTTGAGTGCCCCACTCATATACTCTCTGCAAATCGGAGTTAAGAGTAGAAGAAAGAGTGATACGAGATTGATTACGAGTAACAGATGAAGGTTGTGAAGAAAAGGCAGAGGAAAAGTGAAGGGTAAAATCATCGGCAAAGGCATGAAGAAGAGAGGAAGATGGGGATTGTAGAAGATCATTGATGAAGAGAAGGAAGAGAGTAGGTGAAAGAACAGAGCCCTGTGGAACACACTGGAAACAGAGAAAGGGCTAGATGTCGTGCCATCAACAACTACAGATATAGAACGGTCAGTAAGAACACTGGAAATCAGAGAACAGAAAGAAGGGGTAAAGCCATAGGCAGGGAGTTTGGCCAACAGAGCCTTGTGCCAGACTCTATCAAAAACCTTAGAGATATCAAGGGCGACAACAAAGGATTCCCCATAGTTCCTCAGAGAAGATGACCATGCATGAGTAAGATAGGACAGGAGATCACCAGTGGATCTTGCCTTGCGGAAGCCGTACTGGTGATCGGAGATAAGTGAGTTAGATTCAAGGCGTTTCAAGAAGTGAGCATTGAGCAAAGTTTCGAAAACTTTAGCAATAGAGGAGGTTAGAGCAATAGGTCAGTAGTTAGAAGGAATAGAGCGGTCACCCTTCTTAGGAACAGGTTGAACTAGAGCACGCTTCCAAGATGAAGGATAGATATTTGTTGACAGAATGAGGCGAAAAAGATGGCAAAGCACGGGAGCCAGTTCATCTGCAAACTCCTTAAGGAACCTTGCAGGGATACCATCAGGACCAGATGCCTTGTTCGTCTTTAGCGAGCGAAGAACCTTATGAACTTTGTGTGAAGAAAGGATAAGGGAGGGCATAGGGTTAGAGAGGGGAAAAGACTGAGGAGCAGGTGAGCTGGAATCGCTGATAGAAGAGTTGGCAGAAAAATGAGAGCCAAAGAGAGTGGCTTTGTCAGTGGGAGAGCAAGCTATAGAACCATCAGAACGAATGAGAGGGGGAAAGCTTGAGTTGCAGAAGTTTTTGGAGAGGTTTTTGGCTAAGGACTAGAAGCAT